>LS055417.1:0-16005 GCA_900241095.1 Acartia tonsa
AAATTTGGGCTCTGCAGTCTGATTCTATAGGTGTCCTAGTATATTTTTGACCCCCCATTCAAAAATAGGTTAAAAACAGTTTAAATGATACCCTATTTCTTGGGTAATTTCTAATTCCCGATTTCCCCAACTGAACCTTTGATATCTCATAACTTGCTGTAGTTGAGATATTTTAGCTTGTAAGAAATCTTCATTTAATTCATAATCTATGTATTGAAATTGAATTAAGTTCATTAATAGATTGTTTTATATTCAAACCATTGCAATGCAAAGTAATTTCAAGGGTTGGGCAATATTTATTTATCAGGTAATGAAATAAGTACACAATAATTTTGTATATTATTATATTCAAAATAGTCATGTAATCTGTATTTTGTATTCGTCTCTTATTTCTAGTTTACCATTCCACTTCTTCTCCTCTTTGTGAAACAAACAATCCTGGTCCATATTTCTTGTTCTAAAATAATTATATCATATAAATATATCTTTTAACTATAGTATGAGGGACATTGAAAACACCCAATGAAGCTAAATATTTATTTTTAGCTTTTACAAAACGAGACCCAATTATTTCTTAATCTTTACTATTATTTATTACATTTTAAACATTGAATACTTAGATGAGATCAAAACAAAGTCAGGGCTGCAGTTAAAATACTAAAGAGATTTAGCGGCTTCACATCTCTGGCAACAAAGTGATGCCATTATTATTTATTTGGATAAGAAATCTGATTATTTAATGTAGTAGGAACTGCATGAAGTTACCCTATTCAACAAACATAGATCAAGTATGATTGAGTACACTATTTTTGTATTTTTGACACCAAATTATGCTATTTCATACATGACTGCTTCCCATCAGTATTGTTTTAAAAAAAATTAAATTTGACCTCATTAAATATGCCAATAAAGTTTTCTCCATTTGGATAAATAAATCTTCCGATTCCATTCATCAAGTCATCATCCCATCCTCCAATATAGACTGTTCTGAGAAAAGAAAATAATAAAGATATTGTTTAAGAAATTTAGATTTTTTCTGGTCAATCAGTAAGAGGTAAGATAGGTTTTAATCAAAAGAAATATCCATCCATGATATTTACATTGATATAAAATCGAGAAAATTAGACTGTATAATATATTTCATACACAAAACCTTTTCAAAGTAAGTTAATTTATCAACTACCTGAACTTTTCAGAATAACTAAATAATATACCACTGCCATGCTTTGATCCTTTTCTGAATTGACCTGGAACCACAGGTAAAATTAGCAAATTTTATTTTAATTCAAAATAGTAAATGAATTTAATAAATTGTAACTTACCTATGTAAGTTGGGCCTTCTTTTTCAACTAAATATCCAAATCCATCAATTTTATCATTTTTCCACGTTCCTCAAATTAAATTTATACTCAAAAGGGTCTGTTTGTCACATCAGTAAATGAGAAAAAAAGCTGTAAAGACCATGTTAGCTGTTGGTTTGAAAAAAATAGTTGTTGCTTTATTTTTTCTGAAGCTATTTTGTCCAAGATCCTTAAAGAGACTGTTCTAGAAAAAAATTTCTAATCTGAGTATCAAAAGTTAGCATTAGCTCATAGATAAGGCAAATTGGGCTCATGTTTCCTTAAAAAACGGCTTTTTCCGCTAATTTTTACAAAAGCCAAGATTGGAAGACATTTATTCATGCACAATTCCCTTTACCTTTATATGTGAAATGTTCTGCAACCATTTCTCCATATCCATGTTTTATTTGCTTTTCATTCATAACCTAGTGAATTGAAATATTTGATTAAATTTATTTTTTTTTGCAAATTATGTAAAAGTAATCTAAAGTAATAAAACCTTAACTTCACCATTATATCGGTTGTAATCATCATCTACAAACTCTTCAACGTTTTCATCAGACTCATAGCATTGTCTGAATCTCTATATCAAATTCAAGCTGATAAGATTTTTTAGAGCAAGGGTGGGGGAGTTTGTAGACTTATAGGAAATGAATTTCAGTATAAAATTTTTGGAGGGACGTGTGGGCTTGTTTATAGTTATTAACCTTATTCTTCCATTCCCATTTCCTAATTCCATCCCTCTCCAATTCCTCCTTCCCTTTTCCCCCTTTCCCCCCAAAATGTACATCGAAAGTCCAAATTAACAAATAAAGTATTAATATATTTGTTGTTAAAAAGGCTTGTTATTTCCTTCTTTTTGGTAATACCTTTTCAATGAATCCATTTTTCCATTCCACACACTGAAGATTATCAGAGCCAATAAACATTCTAAGGTAGTTTAAATGTAGATGTTATCTTTGCTACAACTAATAGTCTTTTATAAAGGTAAGGCTTTTCTATAATTAGGGTCTGTCTAGCAATTCATATGTCTATGTAAAAAATGATGATTATATGCAATTTTTTATGGAGTATTTCCTTAAAAGTAATTTATACATAAATAATTTTGCAACATAGGGAATAGTAGATTTCCCATTATAAACATTTGTTTGCTATACAATTTAATTTGTTTATGATAATAGTTATTTGTCGCATTGTATCATAAATAGCTTTCCATAGGTATAACACTGGTTTTAACCTTTAAAAAAAAGCTTGGATGCCCCTGACCAGACATAATTTTTTTGTATGGATGAGATCCGGTTCTAATCCACTGGATATTATTGGTTTCGAATAATATGAGAAAATAAATTCCTTTGTATTTTTGAAGTAAATAAGCAGACAAATAGATGTTTTATTTGTTATTTAAAGGGTTCGGATTTGCTGATCTTACCTGTATCCTTTACCATTAAGTTTTTCTTTTTTGTAGCTACCAAATGTTACTTCCATATTATTCTCAACCAATAGTCCTAAAATAGAAAGTAATTTCTTTTGATTTATGAAATGATTTTTTAATATAAAAGTAACTAATTTTTCAAACCTTTTAATCTGTTGTTGTTTGAAAATATTCCATGGTATGATTTTCTAGGTCCTGGCCAGAATAATCCTCCTAAACCATCAAACTTATCCAGATTGTAATTTCCAACATATCTAACACCTAAAATATAATATCTTTTTGAACTCAGAATTTTTTATTGTCTTTAAATTAATCTGTAATCTTACCTTCAAATGTGTGCTCCCATCCAATCTGACAGATTACAAATATTATTTATTAAGACTGTTTAAAAGAAGAATGTTAAATATATGAAAATATTTTAGTGCAGATCCATTGTTGGGTAAAGTATGTTTATGCAGTCTGATCAAAACTTTAAATATTCAAATTCAATTATCTTTTCTAAAATCAAATTTCTTGGTCTAAATATTGATTGAATAACAAGCCTGGTGTTTGTATCCATTTAGCCAAGAACCTGAGTACTTGGAACCATCAGCATTTTCTTTCCTACCAAAACCTGATCTACAAAATTTCAATATGGGAAAATTTAATATAAGGGAAGGGTGGGTGCTAGATGCTCTCTATTTGTAAAATGTGAGCAAAACTAAATATTAAAGGAACCCTGCAAGTAATACAATGCTTTGACTACTGAAAGACTGCCACAAGTAGACCCAATACCACAAATTTTAAGCCTTCAACTTCAAAAACAAATAAGTTTAAGGCATTTCAAAATTACATTTTATTTACAATGAAAAATTTGCTTTTAAAAGAAATTACGAATGAAATTACATCACCTAGATTCAAATTTATAACCTTATCTTTGTCAGAAACTTAGGTTGCCGGTAACTGATTACTTTTTTACAATAAAAACACCAATTTTCCTAGTAAAAATCTCTTTTAAAAATTTGGTTTCATTTGCATTTGTAAGTGTAAAATCATAGCAGAAACAAATGAAACTAATCTAAGCTCAGCTGTGATAGGTTGTTGAGCTGATTCAGCCTTCTGATTAGCTGGAAATACCACAGTACTCTCAGTACATCGTAAGTTAAACTCAATTTTTTTTAAAGATTTTAAAATAAAAATGTGTATTTTTATTTTAGAAATATAATTAGTTACTGGCAACCTAAATTTATGACAAAAAAAGCTTTAAATTTTGTTTCTGGGCTATGTAGTTTAATTTCAAAGTTTTTAGTATGAGCAATGAAAATCTTTCAAAATTTCCATTGTGCATAAAATGTCATTTTAAAATGTCCACAACTATTTGTTATTAAATCTGGAGGCTTTAAATTTGGGGTATTGGATCTACTTGTGGCAGTTAGATCGGCGTATTTCTTGCAGGCTTCCTTTAAGTTGAATGTTAAAAGCTTAAAAATGGAACCAATATTTCACCCAAATGAAATAAGAATCCAAATATCTTTTTATTCTTACTCAAGGTTAGGAAAGGATTCAGTTGTGTTAATTTGAATATTTTGGTGTAGAAACTTAATTCTTAGAAATCTTTTGTATGTTAGTCTTATGTTTTTGTAGCCTCATATCTGAGTTTTTTCCAAAAAATTCTATAATTTGATATATAACAACATATTTTTGAATAAAAAGTGCACTTTATTCCTTAAGGATGCCACCCACCTAGCTTGCAGGGGTTATCCTCAGGTTAATCATATGCTTATTTTAGCTCTGAATTTGAGTTTTTTGACCTAAAAAACTATAATTGGATATATGACATCACATATGTTAGAAAATTGCACTTAATCCAAGTGGGGCACCCACCTAGCCCTCTGGGGTTAGCTCTGGTAAGTCTTATGCATATTTTAGCTCTTAATTTGAGTTTCTTGACCTAAAATAACAATGATTAAATATATGACAACACAATCTTTAGAAAAAGTTCCATTTAACCCCAGTGGGCCACCCATCTAGCCAGCTGAGGTTAGCTTCAAGTTAGTCTAATGCTAATTTTAGCTCTGAATTTTAGTTTCTTGGCCTAAAAATCTATAATTTTATCAATGATGTATGCCACCCCCCTGAATTTGAGTTTCTTGAGCTCAAAAATCTATAATTTGATATTACAACACATACTTCAGAAAAAATGCACTTAACCCCTGCAGGCCACCAACCTAGCCTGCTTGATTGGGCCTCTGACTTGCTGAATAACTTTAAATAATGTCATTAAGAAGTTTCTACATCAAAATAAACCAAAAAGGCCTAAAAACCCAATTTCCGCATGGTTTTACTTACCTAACCTAACCATAAAATGATATTTTTTTCCTTTTTGATATTGTACCTATTGGATTTGGCTTGTGTATCAAGTTTCGAAATTCTAGCTTAATATTTTCTCCATTTTGCTCACAATTAACAATTTAACTTTTGCAAATTTAGCCTAATTTTTTTTGCATTTTTTTCCCAAATTACAAAACACACCCCCCATCACCCCCCCCCCCCTCCCCACCTTAATTAAAAAAGTATACAGTAATTCAAAGTTTTTAATACCTTAAATTTTGTTTCCATTCTCCTGAATAATATGAACCATCTGCTGAGATAAGAGTACCTACTCCCTCTCTATCCCCTGACCTAAAATCTCCCTCATAAGAAGATCCATCTTGATAGGTGCAATTGCCATATCCATTTAATTTTGTCCTGAAGAGGATGAAGTGTCTAAACTTAATTATTTTTAATAAGTTTTAATTGTTCTTTAATTAAACTGTATTTTACCTAGCTATTGGAACTGTTCTATGACTTGTTATATTTTGGTCTTGAATGATTTTAAAGCATGAAAGTGTTTCTATATCCACAGTAACATTAACAGGTATACCCCTATTGTTTAGTAAAGATATCTCAAAATATAGGAAATTAGAAATATTATTTTATCACTGATCATGATAATATTATTGACCTTCTGTAAAAATGAGATACTTAACTCACCCATTCCACTCTCCCTTCAACACAGACCCATCATTTATGGTTAGCTTTCCAAAGCCATGTGGTTTATCATTTAACCAGCTACCTTCATACTCATTTCCATTGTCATATTTCATGCGACCATATCCTTCCTTGGAATGAATCAATAGAATAGGTCAGTATTTTTCACCTCATAAAAGTACAAATTGATAAGTAAACTTACACGCCTGTCTTTTACCCAATCTCCAGTATAATGAACATCTTGTTCATAGACCATTGTTCCATATGGTGCCCTAAGATCCCTTCTCCACTGGCCAGTATAATAGGATCCATTTGAATATCTCATATTTCCATATCCAGCTCTGTAATCTCTTCTCCATTGACCTAAATTTTAAACATACAGTATGTAAAATCTTCAAGATCTTGCTCATCATAATTCATCTGACTTATTGTTTTGATGAAGATTTCTTTACACCTGTATAAGTTGACCCATCTTGCCAGGTCATAGTTCCATTCCCATTTCTTTTACCATTCCTCATCTCTCCTAATAGATAGTTCAGTGAGTAAGTGATTATTGATTAAAGTACATAATTACAGTTTGGTCTGAGTTTACTCACAGCACCTCTAAAGAAGTTATGATTTGAATTTTTTCCTATTCATGACCTCTAAGGTTAATTCATTATAGTAGATTAAAGTAGCAAATATTTAAGCAAAGTAAAGATATCAAACCTCCCATCTCCTAAATAACTGATTTAGGACACTGAATAGAAATTGCCCAATTATATGGTTATTATATTGGGTATTATCCTCTTAGAAATTTTTTTTTCAATATTGAATATGGATTGCCACAAGTAGACCCTTTACCCCAAATTTGAAGCCTTCACAGCTTTAATAACAAACAAGTTCTAGACATTTCTAAATGACATTTTATGTACAATGAAGCAATGCACAAGCTTATAATTTTGTTTCTAGGCTACATAGTTTAATTTAAAATTTGTATCAAGAGCAATGAAAATCTTTCAAAATTTTCATTTTACATAAAATGTCATTTTAAAGAGGCTACAACTTTATTGTTATTAAAACTGAAGAAGGCTTCAAATTTGGGGAATTAGGTAAACTTGTGGCAGTCTTTCAGCAGTTAGATCAATGTATTTCTTGCAGGCTTCCTTTAAGTAATAATGAACAAGCTTCAGCTACAATTGTGTGTCTTTTATCTGATTTAGAAATATCTAACTTTAGGACATAGAGATCATATACATAAAGTAAACATTAATTTACATATACATATACGTATATAGGATATGCTTCTATTTAATCACTGTGCATGAAAACTCTAAAGACAATAATACATCAACAATACCTCTCCCAAAATGAGAAACAATTAAATTCGCCTTACTCTGATACCTTTTTAATTTAATTTAATCCTTAAAGCGAATTTTCTTTTAGTCTATTTATTTCACCGATTATTCCATCAACTTGGTGCAAAATTGATCTTGACATCTTTAATTAATTTCTTTCTAACTTAGTGTGAAAAACAGCATTATTATATGAAAATTACTTTAAAAATATGAAAAGGTAAATAAAAAAGCACTCTGAAAAAAACTAATTCACAGTCTCTTTAAGAGTATGTATTGGATCTAACCTGAATAAATAGAATCATCTCCATAAGTTATAGTGGCCTCAACAGTATCGTTGTCATCAACAGCTTCTTGTCTATTACCACGTTTGTTTGTATTTCCATTTGAGGCCTGTACGATTATTAGACAACTAATAGCAAAACCTTTTCTTTAGAAAAGACACAGATTTACACAGATTAATAAATAAAATTAGTCTTTTTTTTTGCAGAAAATATATTAAGGACTTAAAATATGAAACTTAGAAACTAAAAGTTAGATCATGTTATAATTTGTTTTCTCTTAAAATTTAAAAAAATCAAATCAATAATGATTAGGTGTACCTATTTACTAATATATGTTAAACTTGGAGAAGGGATCAATCATATAAAGCAAATATTTTGGTGATAACTGACCAATTGTATGAGGAATCCTTTGACAAAATCACACACCGCACAAATGGCATCAGTAACTTCATCTGAAACACCAGGATGAACCTGAAAACAAATATTTAAAGAAGCCCCAGCTATTTTTTTTGGGGTGGGGGATTTATGTATTTATGTAAGCCGAGGGGAATCCCCCAATCAAAAAAATTATATAACAATTTAAAATATTCTACTTGAATTTTAAAAACAGCAGACAAAGTGTGCTATACAGCTTATATGCTATTATTTACTTCAAAAGAAGTTTATTATGACTTTATTTTCTTGCTTCTGAAATAATTACAGAGTCATCTTTTCTCCACAACAAATAGGACTCATTGAAATATTGAGTAGTAACAAATTGGTCATTATTCTACCATTAAAGTATTACATCTAACCAGAGGGGTGTATCCACACCCCTGTCATGCATATGTTGAATATGAAGGGATTTGGGTGTATACACCCACCGACAATAAAATAACACCCCACCATTTTGTCTGAATAACACCCCCCTCGATTTTGGTGTAAGAGAGTGGACGAAATTTGCACGCCACTGCATTTACCTATAAATTGTGTAGATTAATAAGGTTTTTTTTGTTTAATTCGAATTTACTAATTTCTAATAAGTAAAATTGACTCTTACCTGTAAAATTATTACAAAATGACAAAGATATACATGTTCCAAATATAATCTCATTGTTTCTGTTTTTTCTGTAAAATATTAATAAAAGAGCAGAATTGTCAATTATATCCATCTATAATACAAAGTATTACGATGTTTGTCTGTCTGTCTGCATGTCTATCCGTCTGTCTGTCTGAAGATTAAGTCCTGTAATGGTTTTAGGCTATTTTCTTGGGAGTGGGAGACCCCCAAACCCCCCAAAAAATAAAAAATCCCTCCCCAAAAATTTTTTTTTAAATTTTTCTTTTTAAATTTAAATAACACAAAAATAGGTTGATCAAACCTTTTGGGGAAAAGCCCCTAGAGGCTAGGGAGACCGCTAGTAAATAAAAAAGGAATAGAAAGTAACAATAAGTAATTTTTAGCAGATATTTTCGATAATTCTTAGATTTTTACAAAAAAACACTACACATTTTATCACAGGTAAATTAGAATTTGTCAAATCGGCTAGATATAAGTCAAGAAGCAGGCAATGTTATGAAAGGCCAAAACAATAATTATTTCCAATAGTAAGAGGAATCTTTAGAAACGAGGACAATAACGCCCATAGTTAAGATTTTTTTTTTCTCAGAAATTTTTATGTAAAAGAAGGCGTCTTAACTTTTTTGCTTTTTATTTAGAATAGCTAGTCGGTGTTTTTAGTAAGTAATAGATGTAAAGTGGTCCATAGAATTTAAATATGCAATCGTTTTTTTTTTGTAGACCTCTTATTTTTGAAGTAATTTAGGAATTTTTTAACAATTACAAGTTTTATATGTTAGCATTAAATAGAACTTCATCGATTCCTTACAATTTAAGCACTTTTTGTTTGACATGTGTTCGTACATATAATATTTGTTTATTACTCTAAATGATCTCTTTAATTAAACTATTTAAGAGGCCATGTTATTTAAATCCCACAGCGATTAACAAGATTAAAACTCACGACTATGAACTCCACTCCTTTATTACTCAGGGAGGGAGGGGACATTGGGCTGTTTATTACACTAGTCCCCAAAGTCTTATAATAACGTTTTCTTATTCCTCGGCTTTACAACCTTGCGAACTTTCATTGAATTTCAATTGGTTGGTTCATTTAGTTGAGCGTGCAAACGTTTCTACCACTATTTGTAATCTACAGAAGGGGTAATTTTGTTTATCATCATTGGGGTTGTACATTATTTATCGGCCATTGTCTTGTCCCTTTAGATCCCTAGTTGTTACTAGTATAGCCACTCTATAACTAAATGACCGACGGTAAATCATTAGAGTTTTCGTGACACATAGCCCAACCTAATGAAAAATTCCTAACATACAATTAAATACCCCCCATCCCCCTTAGTTTTAATTTATTTCAAAATAAAGATGAGGATTTTCTGTGCTCGGTAAGAATTTTTAGGAAAACTGCTGATTAACTAAAAAGTTATTGATAAAAATGCATTTGCGGTGATATTTGGTAATTTAGAAAATATGAAGAAAAAAGAAATCTGTAATTCTTACGATTTTTGCTTATCATTACGGCGGCGCTAACTATGAACATACATGTTCTTGATTTATAATCTTGCTTAAATGGTCATTAAATGTCACTGCATGAAGGGTCTAAACTCTATATTAAATCATACTTAATGTACATTATCCATAGGTTCTATTTGTACTTTTTAACTCTTACAATCAACTATTGGTTATGGTTTAACCTTTTATACTTCCCAAGTTTCATAAGGGCTTCGCCAAAGAGGGGTTTAGGTGCAAAAATAAGAGTCCCCAGAAGAAACAAAAGAGTTGAAAACATTAAAATAAACATTAAAAACCAAAAAAGCCTTTGAAAAAAAACTTTGATTAGTAGTGGAAACATTATATTACATTAGTTGTGGAACGAACGAAAGATAAAGGAATTACAAATTGGTCACATTTAATTTTAGTGTGCAAAGCTTCTTGTAGATTTAGTCTTAAGTGTTCTCAAAATAAGACATTTTTTTTACGAATAGTAAGAAATATGTAACCCACGACTGTAGCGTAACATTTAGCGCATCCACTTGTTGTCTGCAAGTTTATAGGTTTTTTGAATCTGGGCCCGACACTGCGTCATACCTAAAGAAGTTAAAAATGGTTCCTACTGCTTTGTCAGGTGTGCGACATAAATAGTGAAAAAGGGGGAATGTATTGACCATAAACAGGTGCAACTCATTACCATACACAGATACGACTTCCAGATGAAGGTCGTGTAATCAAAGGGTTGGTTAGAAGTATGACGTCAGTTAGAGTGTATTAAAACCAGTTCTAATTCATCTGATATTAATCGGTTTTTAAGCCATACTGGAAAAAAACATTATTATCTTGAAGTCTTCTTGAATAATGTATGAATTTTAGTGTTAGGTTGCTATTTTTCTTAGTTTCTTGTATGGACTCTATAATCGCCCCACCCACATTAACCTTTATATATTTCTTTCTTAAATAGTATTGAAATGCAGGGAGGAAGGGGACATTAGTCTGTTTATTACACTAGTCCCCTAAGTTTATAAATACATTTCTTATTCGTTGACTTGACAACTTTGGGAACTTCTACTGAATTTTGATTGGTTGGTTAATTAATTTGAGGGTACAAAAGTTTCAACCAATAATTTTATTCTACATAAAGGGTATTTTTGTTTATCATCATTGATGTTGTACCTTATTTTATCAGCCATTGTCTTATCCCTGATTGTAATGTAATAAACATTATATACATGTAGGCCAGTAAATTTTATATTTTATGTGTCTATCTAAATTGTAGGCAGTTTTAATTATCAGGAATGTAGGCATAGATGAATTCTGTATAGGTAATAGATTTTAATCCTTACAAGCCAAACAGATGGACATCCTGTTACTTTATTATAAGGATACTAGCAGCTACGCCCCCTAGAAGCCTCTAGGTGCACTTAAGGTTGGAGGGGGAAAAGTCGACCTCATCCCATTTTAAATTTGAGTTTCAAAAGAGTGAAAAAAATATATTTTTTGGGGGAGGGGGGGTGTTGTCACCCTCCCTAAAAATAGTTTAAAACCTTCCCAGGACCTATCAGAAGCTTCACTGTAAAGGAGAACAATATCGGTTTAGCGGTTAGCGAGATCCTTCGGGACAGACAAAAAAACGCTAACTACTTTATATAATGGGATAAAGTTATCAGGATCTGTATTTGTCTGTCTGTACCGATGGATAACGCTAACCGCTGAACCGATAAGGTTCTTTCTAACAGTGAAGCTTCTTATAGGTAATGGGAAGGTTTATTACTATTTTGAAGAGGTTATCATCAACCTCTATAGAGAAAATAATGAAATGCCCCCCCCCCCAAAAAAAAAAGTGAAATTACCCTTATAATTCGTAGACACTCGTAAATCCTATAACATAAGGTAGTAAGGTGTGTTGGTCTGAAGCTAATGATCTCGGAAAATATTGTTACGAATTGGTTGTAACTTTTAGTAAAGCTTTATAAATGTCTGTGGGTGGATTTAGAATATTTTCCTGATCCCCTCGCCTCTAGATGTTTGGGGCGAATCAACTAGTCATCATTATAATAAAGTAAAAGGATGTTTGTTTGTTTATCTGTTTGTACCGAAGGATCTCGCTAACCACGAAACCGATTGGGTTCTCCTTAACAGGGTAGCTTCTCATAGGTCCCGGGAAGGTTTATAACTATTTTGGGGGAGGGTATCACCAACCTCATAATAGAAATCACAGGAAAATTGAAAACTTAAAAAATATTCTTGCTTTTTCGTAGAGACTTCAACGCAACTTAGACATAGATATTTAAAGAAAAAAACATTTAAAGAGCCCCTACTAGAGCCATTTGGGGGCGAAGCGACTAGTGTATGTATAAAGTAACAATCATATCAGTAATAATACAAGTTGCTGTTACAGGTTAACAACATACAAGATTTAACATAGATATCCTGTTAATCTTAGTTAAGGATACTACAGACGAAAAAAGCTTGCTACTTTATTTATTAGGACACCCATAAATATCATACAGAGAAATAAAGTGGGTGAGGTGAGGATATAAAACAAGAATAAAAATATCCATGAATATTATATTTGAACATATATAAAGATCATAGAGGCAGGCACAGGAATTCTTTATCCTTGTTTTAGGGGGGAGTAGAAAGGCAGGCACCCCACCGGACGCTCATGATTAAGTTAAGGAAAGAAGGGGACAAGTTGAGTGTCCAAAAGTTTCAACCACTAATTGTAATTTACAGAGGGGGTAGTTTTGTGTGTATCATCTTTAGAGGTATTCATCAATTTATCGACCATTGTCTTATTACTTTTTAAAAAAGGTCTTATTTTAGGGAGGGTGGTGTAATAAGGCACCCTACCCAGATGTTCATAATTAAGATACTTATGGGAAATCTTAATAGACTTTAGAACACTAAAAATCAAATTATTATATCAATCTAGCAGTCCGATCGACCGAAGGTCAAAATGCCATGACTCCTTCTTTAGTTTCTCATACGTCCTGGGAAGGTTTATTACTATTTTCAGCCGTACTGATAAATCATTTATAGCATCGTATTAGTCGATTTTACATAAATAATAAAATAAAAATCACAAACTTATTACTTATAACATTTCATTTTATTATTCATGAGAAGCTGTCTATGATACGATGCTATAAATAACTATTACCTAGGAATAACAAGATCCTCTTTATTAATTAGTATTAGCGACTACGCCCCTAGGAGCCTCTAGGGGCACTTAAGTTGACTCCTCTCCCATTTTAAATTTGAAAAAGTAAAAAAAAAATTTTTTTTTGGAGGGGTGGTATTTTTATTGGGAGGATAGAAATACCCTCCCTCAAAATAATAAAAAAACCTTCCCTGGACCCATAAAAAGATTCACTTTAAAGGTGAATACTATCGGTTTTGCGATTAGCGAGATCCTTCGCTACAGAAGAAAAAATGTTTACTACTTTATATAAAGTGTGTGCAAAAAAATGCAGACATTTTTAAAATTGGAATTGCGCGGCTTGTGTTAATAGTAGAAAAATACTAAGCATACCATTAGAACTGCTAAGAAGTCTATTTTAAGGAAATATAAAAACTATTCCTGTGCTCCTAGCTCCTATTAACACAAGCCGCGTTTTTAAAATATTTTAAAATTTACTCACAACTACAAGTCAAGTTTTACATTAGTTGGGACATTTTAACACGTAGGTCCGTCACTATACGTAGCAGAGAATCGTTCTTATATTTAAAAAAATAGACTTTTTAGCGGTTCTAACGGTATGCGTAACATTTTTCTACTATTAAAACAAGCCGCGCAATTCAATTTTAAAAATGTCCGTATTTTTTTTTGCACATCCTTTAATAGGATTTGTCGTTTTGAAACAACTGAAAGTCACAAATATCCAAAATTTTAGCTTAATCATTTTAGAGATTTTAAGCAACACACGCTCACAAACATCCAACTACTCGTATGTGTATCAACCTAGACTTAAAAGTTTGATCCCTAGTTGTAACCAGGGATTGATGAGACATTTGGCTGAATATTACACTAATCTCCAAAGTTAGATAATAACGGTTTCTTATTTGTTAGCTTCACAACTTTGCGGAGAAAATTATTACTTTGATTGGTTGGTTCAGTAGGTTGAGTGTGCAAACGTATTAACCATTAATTGTAATCTATAGAAAGGGCAATTTTGTGTTTCGTCATTGGGGATGTATATCGATTTAACGGCCATTGTCTTATCGCTTTGGATCCCTGGTAACCTTGTCTTCTAAGCTTGATCTCTAGTTTAAGCCAGGAATATAAAGGGATAAGACGTTAAAACAATAGCCGATAAAATTATGTAAATGTAGATCCCAACTGATGGTAAACAAAATTACCTCTCATTCATGTAGATTACAATTTGTAGTTGAAACGTTAGGACACTCAACTTAATGAACCAACAAATCAAAATTCAATAAAACCCCTGAAGTTTTTATTTAATATATTTTAATAAACAGCCCAATATCCCCTCCCTCCCTGGGTTGAAGCGTAGTGAATTTTGATATTTTCTTGGCTTAGTTTACAATTGTTGACAAGCTAATTATAATTCTACACAAATCAGGGATTTAAAAGGATAGGACAATGGCCAATAAATTAATATACATCTCCAAATTATCCCTTCTGTATATTACAATTATTAGTTGAAATGTTTGGACACTCAACTAATTGAAGCAACCAATTAAAATTTTACGAAAGTCTCCAAAGTTGTTGAACCAAGTGAAAATC
The DNA here is from genome assembly GCA_900241095.1 of Acartia tonsa. NCBI lineage: Eukaryota > Metazoa > Arthropoda > Copepoda > Calanoida > Acartiidae > Acartia > Acartia tonsa. The sequence continues at coordinate 14,701 of LS055417.1, forward strand.
TTTGGAGAAGAGTGTAATAAATAGTCCCTTGCCCCCTCCCTTCCAGTACAAAAATACAGGGGCACAGGCATAAGACAATGAAAGAAGAATTAAAGTAAGCCTGCAGGCAATACAACGTTCTAACTGCTGAAAGACTACCACAAGTAGACCCCAAACTCCAAATTTTGATGTTTCCAGCTTCATTAAAAAAAGAAGTTAAAGGCATCTTAAAATGACATTTTAGATATTGGGTCCACTTGTGGCAGTTTTTTAGTAGTTAAAGGTTTCCTTTAAACTCTCCAACCCCAGTAAAATAGAATTTCATAAAAAGCAAATTTGAAAAATCTTTTTAGTTGTCTATTTGAAGTATCGAAGTTTCTCTAGGTATAATTCACATTGTCTGTCAGTCTGACCTGTAATACTGTGAGTGAAATATAATTTTCTTGACTTCTAATTAAGGTAGACTGCTTTTTTCTAAGATCTTCCAGTATACAACCCATGTTATAAAAGGTTTAATTGATGTTTTAAAAGGTTTTTATCATATCTCTCTCTATAATAAAATTGTTAATGATCTAAAATCCAATAAAATAAAATAAATACACTAGAATACAACTGGTATAAAACTCATTTACACAAGTAACCTTTCCAGAGTAGAGTTATCTATACATTTATAAATCAGGGATCTAAAGGGATAAGACAATGAATGATGAATTGAAAACATTCTAAATAATAATACCAAAATAAATTTCCTTTTGCAATTTTGTATGTCTGAAGGAGGTAGGGGACATTGAACTGTCATTACACTAATCCCCAATGTTTAATAATAATAATAACGTTTTCCTAATCGTTTGCCCAACAAATTTGGGACATTAATTGAATTTAGATTTGTTGGTTCATTAAGTTGAGTGTCTAAACGTTTCAACCACCAATTTTAATCTACATAAGGGGTAATTTTGTATATCCTAATTGGGGCAGTACAAGTATTTATCGCCAATTGTCTTATCCCTTTAGATCCCAGCCATCCCTGTTTCTAAATACATACTCAAATACATAAATTTTAAACATACAAAATTCGTGTTCAAGATTTGTACAGTTTGGCTTTAGTGTTTTATTTGGGTTGATTGGTAAGGTTTTACAGGGAGGGAGTGGCCAATGGACTGTAAATTATACTTGTACCCATAGTTTTATAATTATGTTCTATCATTCATTGGCTACTTTAATTGAATCTTTATTGGTTGGTGTAAATTTATCGGTGTTTAAACGTTTGGACCAATAACTTTGATCATTAGAACAGGTAATTTGTTTTATAATGATTGGAGATGTACA
>LS055418.1:0-15999 GCA_900241095.1 Acartia tonsa
ATTATTTTTTTAAAAAACTTAAATTACTTAAAAAATAAGAGGTCTACAAAAAAACCGATTGCATATCTGAATTCTATCAAAAATTTTACATCTACTACTTACTAAAAGAACCGGCTAGCTATCTTAAATAAAAAGTGAAAAAGTTGATACGCCTTCTTTGGAATTTTAAGAAATATTTGAAAGTATGTTCATCAATATTTGTATATTATTAAATTAAATGCAGACAGACAAAAAGAGTGAGGGAAGTGAATCTTTATAGAATACTTTTTTGTCTGTAATACTTCAAATGCATCTTTTAAGTTTCCCCAGAATGAAATTTTGAAGTGTATCTGTAGAATATGCTCACTATTATTATCTACTGAATGACAGCGCTTTTTTCAACAAGTATTGAAAAGTGTGTGTTAGGGACGGGGGTGGGGGCTGTCTGTCTACTTGTTGATGTTAAAAGGACAATACGAGATTATATTTTTATTTTTATACACATCTTGGATCTAAAAGATATCATTCATAAAACTATTTAGACAGACACACAAAATTTTGATAAGCTGCCTTTTTTCTTTCGGGCAGTTATCGTGTTTGAGACTGGACAGGGTCATACTTGTCCAACTTGATGGTCAACTTAGGGGTGGGGGCTGGGGTGATGCCTCAGCCCATAAACTGATACAAATATTACCATGCAGGATTATGACCTCCAAACAAAAGATTGTAGGCATGTCAGGTGTCAGATTTACTTATGTTTGTAAGGTAAAATATTTTAATATTTTTTTTTTGCTAGATTTTCATGATGTAAAAATACTTTTTTGGTGTAATAAAGCGAGACTTGATCTACTTGAGCATGTTGAAGAGGTAGACAGACAGACAGACATACAGACAGACAGATAGACACTGGTCATGTGGTTATCCATAGAGACCTCTTATACACCTCTTAACATTCAAGATAAAGTTTTTTTTATATGCAGGTCAGAATTTTACTTTGAGATCTCAAATTTTCAATAATTTAGACTAGTAGTGTATAAAATAGTCTTTTCCAATTTTCAACAAAAATAACACTTTCTTCCATTTGACATCACAGTTATCTCCTTGCTTAATTATGGAGGTTAGGTAACAAAAAGTAACATAACCCGCATGGTTTAGGATAGAAAAACTTATTTTGAAATACAAGTATTTAAGGATCATAAAAAAAGTTATTATTTAATTCACATCAGCAGAAAGTTAAGTTTCCTTAAGTAACTTTTAGACTAGGAATATTCCCATGGGCCTAGTTTCCCGCTGGGATAAGAAACATTTCTAAACTAAATCTTGGGGGTATGAGGATGATATGTGGGTTTATTAGTTTATACCCTCTGTTATAATATTGTATGATTTTGTAATATTAAAATATTTGAACATGTTGAATGGCAGGTATTAAAATTAAATGATATTATGTGTATATGTGTGGGGGGCATCTGCCTTACTGTCTACTTAAACAATTCATATAAAATCACTAAAACCAAAAAATCTTTAAAAAAGAACTTAAATAAACGTATTTAAGCTTAGTATTTTAAAAATTAAAATTTGTATTTAATTATGTATGGACTGAAATTTTGAATAGATTCGAATCATAGTTTTGAAAAATCTTACATCTGTCCTTTACAAAATTTGAAATATTTGCTGAAACGTTGAGACACCCCCATATATGTATATATTTTCCCCCACCCTCGTACTCTATACCCCCTCAGGATTATTTCTATTGTAATGCTCTTACAGAGCGATATGTCTGCTGCTGATCTACTTTTTAAGTAGCGTAGCTACTTTACAATTAGACTAGTGGTTCGTCCTTAGACTTGGGGGGATATCTGAAACAATTGTTATGGAAGGGGGTTGTAATTTTCGTCGGATCTAGTCGTAGGCGAATGTACAGACGGCAGCGATATAAAAAAAAACATTCTGTTACTATATGTCTGTTAAAATTACCATTGATAATGACTTAATCTTTACTATTTATCCTTTCTATCTATAAACTAATGTTTCAAGCTTTTTATTACTGCGCCACTTATCCACAAAATTATCCTTGTTGTAGAATATACATATTTGTCCAGTTGAAAATTTTCTTTGTTTGGGTATCCAAGTTTGCATTTTAAGGGAGAGGAAAATTATTAGATCCACAACCAAAGGTTATGGGTAAAAATTGCAATGTTCTACAATAATGTTAAAAGAGGTTTTTTCAATTATGGAGAGAGTTTTCTTTTTGATTACGCTGGTACTATAGATTGGTAAATCTATTCAAGAAAATGTAAAAAAAATCACAAATATTTAACAGTTTATTCGGGAGAGAAACTGAAATTTGATTTTAACAGGCTAACATGCAAAATTCGTGGCACTAGCCTAACCAATAAGAAAACCTGCTGTCATCTTTTCTTTATTAGAAAACCTCCATTTGATGATCTCAACAGGCTATAATCCTAAATTAAAGCTCTTCCACAAAGTTTAAACTGAATTCAGATTTATTTTTTTATTCTTCAGTTTTAAATCACACGAAGATAAATCATAAAAACCCATTTATACTTTACAAGTAAAGAAATTTATGTTACAAAGGAGCTTAATGTTATGCTAGCTACATTCAAAATAAAAACAGGACCTTAATTTATCAACAATAACAAATTTTAAACCAAGAAACAAAATATCAGTCGCCCCAAAGTCTTGATATTACCAAACTTCCATGTCCGTGTGTCTGTCTTTGCCGAAATGGAGCAGTGATAATTTCAATAAAAGTTTCTTTTGATTTTTCTCTTAAAATTTATAAAAAAGCATTTGACACATTTAGCCGTTCTATTTATTGCCTTACCACACAGCTAAAAAAAATAGCCTCCAACCAGTTGCCACCCATCGGCCAACTAGCTATTATCTGTCCACCAACTAGCTGCATTCAGCCCGACAACTAGCCGTTATCCAGATACCAATTAGCCGCCATGAAGTCTTCGTTTCATAACATTTAAATGAGCCAAATGCTTCAAGCTATCTTAAATTTTATAGGAATGTTTTATTAAGAACCCTACAACAGGCAATCGATGTTTTGCAGACAACTGCCGATCCCTTTTTATATAGTCCCTTTTTAAAACTAAGGTGGACCAAATCTTCGGTACCCAAGTGTAAAGCAAAGCAAACTCACTTGGTAATAAGATGTTATAATAATTCATTTCTTTTGACACCAAACTCCATAATTTATGCTCACAATGAATTTATAAAAAGACATATCTCATTTGTGTGGCTACACAACTAAAAATATTTTTCTTTGGGAAAATTTTGTAGGGGATTTTTAAATGTGTCTAGGCTTATTACTAATCAGAAATATTAATTTTGTTGTTAAACCCTACAGCTTATTTGATTATTTATAATTTTTTCATAACATAACTTTATAACTATAACTTATGTCAATACGTCCTAGAGAAGCGTTGAAAAAAACGAAATTAATGAAATCAAATTTTAATTGAAGGGGAAGAAACAGTTAATATTTTACATGAGGAATTATATTTTACAAAAAAAAATATCATTAAAACAATCAGTGTTAACTTTTATTCACTTTTAAAGTACAAAAATGTTATTTAAAAGCTCATAACATTTATTTGACGATAAAAATATTATTAGATTTAAACTTAATTGAAGAAAAGATTTTCATGTAATAAAAGTGTCACGCCAATACAGAAGGGAATACTAAAATTTGAATTATTATGTGAAATAACAAATGATAGTTAGGAAAATGATCTTCAGCTATTATTATTCCCTTTTTTTAAAGGCTTTGCTTGGCTTTTTTAGAAAATAATTGGAGCTTTGTTTTGTCTATAATTTTATTGATCAATATTTGGAACAAGGATGACAACATCCACAAGAAGTGTAGTACATAAATCAATTCTAGTTAAAGTAATGAAAACCAACAGCGAGAAAAAGAGATTTACAAAGAAGAAGCTCATCAGTAGGAGGATCTTCACATAGAAATCTTAACAACTATTAATATTTGATAGAAGTATAATGTTCTAGATATAGATATATCAAAGAAAAAAGTCTTGGACCTCCTGAGAACGAGGAGTATTCATACATGAAATTCAGCCGTCTATCTTTTTTAAAAAACGATGAATTTTTTTTTTCTTTAGTATTAAATGTCCCGTTCAGTAAAACTGAAATACCAACAGACAAATTATTGTATACACTGGATGCCCATTAGTAAGAGAAATTATCACAAATAAATAAAACAAAATCTTTAGCAGCCAAGAAAATCACGGTTAAAGGTAAGTATATGGACGGATGAAAAAAGTGAGTTATTGAGTAGCTTTGCAGCTAAAATATAGGATCTATAATGAACACGACAATTCTTTTCTTCTTCATTATCAGCGGCTACGCCATATCCTAAAGAGTCATAGACGTTAAGGAAACGATAACAGACTTTTAAACCAATTCAGTTCCCAAACAAAGCTTTCTTTAAAAGCACAAGGAAAAAAATGCCTTTTTAAATATAAAACGTAATGTGATCATTAATTATTATTTAAATAATGCGTTTGTTTTCAAATTGACATCAACAAAATATTTGTTTACATTTCTAGGCAAGTAATTTTAAATAATCCCATTGTCTTGGTTATGTAACAGTTAATTTCGTAATACGTGGCGAGGGAAAGTTACTTTGTAATGTGAACTATGTATTATATACTATCACAAGCTATCCATAAAAAAAGACAGACATATTGGTTAGGCTGTCACCTTTTTCTTGGTTAAGTGAAATAAGTCCTAAGTAAAGTGGGAACTTTGTCATTTTCTTCATATTTGTTTTTACCAACCCTTGATTGGAAGGGAAGGGACTTTTTGAAATGGCATTTTCATTGGCTGTTATAGGAGAATGGGGGGTGGACCTTATAAGGGTGTATCTAACACCCTTAATATTGAAACTGTTTGAATACATCCCCTTTTCGCACGCTTCAAATTAAAAGGCTTCTTATCAAAATAAAAATAAGAAAGTTGTAATAACGAACAGGCCTAATTTAGGTATAGTATACTACAAAAAAAACTTGAAAAATATCCACTTGACCCAACAAAAAATTTAGGAATTGTACCTGAAAAGTACGCATAAAGCAAATAGCTGATGCATGAGTAAATATTAGTAAATAAGTTACTCGTTAATATGATCTTTCCATATCCTGTTTCTGGCCGTTAGGAAAAAAATTTAATTTTACTAGAAATAGATTTCAATGAATAAGATATTTATTTACTGATTTTAAATTAGCCTTTACGCGGATTATTCACTGTGATCAAAGATGATCAATTCTAGTGTATTTTTGATCTAAACAAGGCATTTGACAATTATACAACTTGAAAACAAAAACAAAAATGCTATAACAGCAAACTACCAATAATGTAAGAAACAAAGGAAGTGTTTTATTCTTGTTTACGCCGGGCACATAAAAACTTGTCAACTTACACGCACATATTACATATAATTTGAAATTTACATAACACTCATGTATGTCAGCCTCAGTTACACCAATAGATATACTAAAATAGATGCTGAAATAAGAAAATAGGCCAATGATTTGAAATATTAAAGATTTTTTTGTTTTTTGTTGTGTTTTAATAAACTGACACAAAATTTAAATATGATATTTTAATTGAATTGCAATAATAAAATAAGTTTCATAGAATATTTATATTGTTAGCAGGGCTTGTCAACGTTACAGCAATAAAAATACTAAGATCTAAATAAGCTATTGTGAGGTCAGATGATGTTCACTATCAAGCATATTTACCTTGCAATTTATGAAAATTCCTATATTTGGCTCTCCGCCATCCATGTATTTTGTATTGTATATCTATGATGCATATTTTTATTAGTACATCTTTGATAGACTAGGAAGCAATTAGATTATAATTTCTCTTAATAAGGACCAAGTCGGAATAGCTCAAATACTTTCTTTCAATTCCTGAAATATCTTTACATTTCATTTTAATACTAAACATTAAGCAGTTTTTTTTTACCTTTTAGACATAAATATCACATATTACCTAATCGAAATTAAAATCATTTACTTTATAATTTCTTACAAACGGTTTTTAAATCAATAATTATTTAAAACTTTTATAATTTGTTTTCTGTCGTTTTTTACTTTGAACCAATTGTAATTATGTAAAAAGTCACACCCACAATTTTTTTAAGTTTAAGAATATTTTAAGAGTCTTATAATTTTACGGATGTTTAGTCGTGTCAACAAGGTTAGGTCAGTGGCAGATTAAATCATCTGTTCCCCAAAGATAAGTAAAAAAATGGTAATGGACCAATCCGCAGCCAATCATTTAAAATTTATATAACTCATATTAGATAGATAACTAAAATTATATAAATCATAAAAATAAGACCTAAATAACTATTACAAAATATTAAAACAATATTTTAAACTTGCAAAAAATGTTATAAAATTGTATTTTTTTCAGTTTCACGTTTTGAGGCCGAAAAATCAAGAAATCAATTTGAGGAGTCAGCGATTTTTTTGTTTTTGTTTAACATTTGTTGCAGAGTACTTTTGAAAATCTTTAAAATGTTAAATTCATTATGAGAATCGCTTCATATTCACATTTTTTTACCTAAATAATTTCATTAAAAATCAAAATTTTACATTTTTCTAAAATATTCAAACAATAATGCTGTCTTTAACATCTCTAAGAGTTTATCTAAATAAAACTTTAATTTATAAATATTTTTTTTAAATTCTTAATTATTTAGTTTACATAATTTTCCATAATACGCCTTTTCTTCTAGTGACAGACAGAGGCGTCACCTTTTTTTCGGGCCAGGATTTTTCGGCAATTTTGCAAAAAAAATTGCTCATCTGTTTATCTGACAATGAAGCCTACTACAAGTGCATAACTGACACACACACACACAAACACATACAACTCACACACAAAATCACACTCACACAATAAATGCAATTGTTTGCATATTTTTTTCAAATCCTTCACTTTTATGTCTTTTGGGTTTTTACCCAATAAAAAAATGTTTATATTTGAAATGTACTTTTAAAATATATTTTATATAAGAAAGGTTTTTTTTTGTCTCAAGCTAAAGATCTTTAAAACTGCAGGTTTAAATTGGTTGTACTTTTTAGTAAAGCTTTATTAATGTTTTGGGGTGGTTTTAAGTTAATTTATATATACATTACTCGCTCTCCGTAATAGGTCAGGGGCGAAGCGTCTAGTATACACAAATATAAAGTGTATGTATTTGCAAATTTAAATAAAACAAAAGAATTTAATTTTAGGAATTAAGCAAAGCTTTTTAAGAATGTAAAAACTATTTTGATATTTAACCGTGGGCGTACTTTCACATTTTTGTAGACCTTTTAATTAGAAAACTGCCAATACATAGTAATACAAAATTGTCCCCCTCTCAAAAGTGTCTCAAGTCAAGACTATAAAGTACAAGTTTTGTCTAAAAGATATTGCCCAAAATTGCTCAAAAGAATTTATCTTGGGGAAATTATTGGTGGGGGAAATAGTGAAAAATAAAGAATTCTTAAATTTATATTGTATTGCTATACAGTAATAGTATAGACAAGTGTTGGATATCAGAATATCTATAATTATTCTAATTACTTCTGTTTAATTATTAAATTCTAAATATTCTATTTTTTAGACTTATTTTTGATAATAAATGGGAATATTTTTACTAGAGAAAACATTAAAATCTTCCCTTGATCACAATTTTGATTAATGCATTCTCTATCTTATTTTTACAATTTATGACACATTTTTACATAATAAAATAAATAATAAAAGTCTTTTCATAGCGGGCAAAAAATTAGCGACATAACCGTTTTTCTACACGTGCTATACCTAATAACCTATTCCTTGCTGCAAATAATTAGAATATTTTTAGAACTCTCTACTAAATGGCATTTTTAATCAAATGTGTTTGCGCATTCTAAGTCTTCTCAATTGCTATAAACAGAAAACTAAAATGTAGTAAGGCTAAAAAAGTTGGTCTGCTAATCAATTTATTGGGGTCAATGCGTTTTAGATAGTTCTCTTTTAGATTCTTTTGTACAAAATAACTACTTTTGTTTGGAAACGAAATTTCTGGCCAATACTTGAATGGGATATCGCTAAGTAGGATAGACATCAGATATTTTATGTGTAGATTCTCATAAATGTGTTGATTTGGGTTTTCTGCCACTTTTTATGTTATACCGTATTATTTTTAAGGGAATAGTTAATTTTACTCTTGTTTTGATACTTATGGACAGAATTGTTCTTTTTGATTTATTAAGAGAGCCCCGCAGTGTCGACAGAGCAAGCTGCAATTTATGCTAATAGTACTTAGCCACCAGTTTGCTTATGGTTCCCCTTAAAGTAACTTGTCGAGTACAGAACTCCCCCCCCCCCATTATTTTTTAAATTATTGGATAATATGGGAGAATAGTTAATTTGTTTTTTTGTTTGTGTCTATTATAAATGTAAAAAAAAATTCATAGTTCCCAGTTGTTTTATGTTTACCTCGAAATAAATTATCGTAAAACATTACTTCAGGTCAGGTTAGGTGTTAGGCAAAGGGTTATAATGCTTATTCCTTCCATGTTTTTCCTTTATTTCAAAATAAGAGTGGTGGCTGTTGCTTTAATATAACAACCAAATTCAGTTGCGCATCTCAATTCAATTCAAGAATATTAAAGAAAAATTAGTTTGATTTTATTACATAAAGTCTCTAAAACGTGTTTTAATTCTATATAATCTAGCACAAAAGTATATTTAAGAATTATTTAATGTTAAGTTTAACAAAGAAATTTTAAAATGAATGATACGTTTAAAAGTTATAAAGCAATACAGCATTTTTTTTTTGTTTTAAAAAATTCTATTTTATTTTCGAAAGTCAAAGTTTAAGATAATTTTTAGACTACTTAGAAGTCTAAAATTCAAGATAAGGCCTTTCTTAAGAGCATATTTTGATTGACAAAGTAGTTAAAAGAATTTCGTCAGTTTCAGCAGTTGAAAGATTTTTGGCAAAACTCTGTGCACGAAACTGGCAGAAACTTTTGCCTAATCTGGCGACTGAACACTTTTTGAAAAGATTAAAATTAGAAAAAGAATATTTTATTTTCGCAGTTTTATGCGAATTTAAAATTTGTCCTTTTTGTTTTGCAAAACATGAGGAATAGGACATGAGTCTTGATAACGTGAAATCCTAATGACATTAGCAAAGTCTATGATGCATATACAGTGACACTGTTAATCTATTGTAATGTTCTTACTCTTATGTTAAAGTAACATGATGTCTGTCTGTGAATACTGAATGATCTTGCTAACCGGTAAACCGATATGGTTCTTCTTTACAATTTTATAGGTCCTGGGAAGGTTTATATCTATTTTGGGGGAGGGTACCACCACCCACCAAAGAGAAATCACCCTTAAAAAAAGACCCTTTCAACAAAAATCATTTTAAAAAAGAAGGAAAGTCCCTCCCCCCTCCCCCGAGAGGCCTCTAGCGTTACCGCTAATATCAACATAAAACAATAATAATAAGATATAATGCATAAAAGATGACATAACTGTTTTTCTAAATAGTAATGCTTATTATTGGATATGAAGTTAATGTAAATATGTGGTAAATTATCCCTTAATTCGTCTTGATTAAATGCCGTAAAGAACGTAAATCTACGCCACCAAGTTCAACAGGAATGAATTCTGTTGTACTCAAAACCTTCTCAGTATTTTTGTCATTAAATCTGGGTACTTTGAAAAGAACATTCATTAAAATTTTGGGGACATTTTTGATTCAAATATGCATCAACAGATTATTCGGTTCTTGACTTCTAACTTTGTACTTGGATCTTTGTTTCAATGTTTTAGTCTCTTTTAAAAAAAACTGCATTAAAAACTTTTAATTTGTTTTTCGACCAATACGAAGCTTTTTTTCCTAGCATTACACCAATAGTTAACACATTTTGTAGATATAAGATCATTAAAGATGTATAAATATCAATCTAAAAGTGGCTCATTCATCCTTTTCACCAACAGCAAAATCATTAAGACAAATTTTATTGTTTTCTTACCATACAGTAATTGTTATAAATCTATTTTAAATTGGAGGACAAAGTTGTTTTTCCTCTGTTAAATCATTCCTAAGTGTGTATGTTTATGTTTGATAAGTCTACAGTGGGACACAGAGAAAATACATTAGTATCTTGTATAGTAGCTTTGCTGTGACGATAATGTTTATCTTTTTTTTCTTTTCATTGACTGAAACAATTTTAACGTCAATCTCTGGTGACATAAGAAAATAAAGGGTTGTAGACATTTCAATAGATAATGGATATAGAATACGTGGATATTGTGAGAGATTCTCGCACACCCTGATAAAATGTTTCTCCTAGCTGGCTTATATAACAATATTCTCCATCTCCCCTTATGACTTTAATTAATCTTCTCCCCTGACCATGGAGAAACGTATTGACCAATATCTGAGAATTATATTAGCAACCTAAATTGACGACAAATATTTCTCTGCCACATTATCCAGGTATTCTACATCCTTTAGATAGATAGATATCAGCAGGGGCTGTTATAAAATATAGACAGAATGTAGGTAATGTGGAAGGGGGGTTGAATTCCCATTTGTCTTGAGCTCGAAATCAAATCAAGTTTTTTTGCTTCATGCATACTTTTAGTTTTACCCTATCTTAACAAATACTTTAAATATTCTCCCCTAATGACAAAATGTGGGCTTCACATACCTTCCTTCAGTCTATATTGGGTATTTTTCTTTTATAAACCTCATTAATTACAATCCCCTTGAGCCTGGAGGGGGGGAAGGAGGCTGGATAACATGTACATTCTAGGCAATTCTTTTAAACTGCGAAAAACTTAAGGAATTAATGTTTTATGCTGAACTTTGTTATGTAAGGGGGTAAACTAAAAGCTTAAGAAAATAGTTTTACCTTCAAGTATTTTTACTATTTACATTCATGCTTTTTTATTGTTTTTATAAAAAAAAACTAGTTTTAATGAATCAGAATTAACAATATTAATAAGTTTTCTTTTATGCCTAAAAGCTAACTAAAGATTCTTATCCAATAAAATTAAACTTATCTAAATTAACAACATTTCCATGTACATACGCATTTTTCATTGGTAACATTAAGGTTAGGTTAATTGGAAAACAGAAGCCCGCAGGGTTGCTTGTTTCTAGGAGATTATATCTAACAATCAGTCGATTTATATTTAAATTAATGATTTCCATGATGATTAGTTTTCATGTCCCAATCGTAATTTCTGTAACTATATTTCAAAGGTAAAATGAATTCTAAATTATTTTATCTACAATTAAAAAGATAATTGAATTTGTTATTCCTACTGTTATAGAATATCTAAAGCTGAAAAGCATTGCTAATTTATAAAAATCAATGTTCGTCTGTCACTGTGTCTGATTTTTAGCCTAGTCTTTATGGATATTAGTTTACTGTGATGAAAAAGTTTACGTAATAAATTAATACCTGTCTACCTTTTTTCCTTTTCATTAATTGACCTCGACTTCATATACATCCCCCTCCCCACCCCCGCCCTCCTTTCTCTCTAAATAGACTTTAATTAGTATTTCTTTTTAATTGACCCAGACACAACATAGACAAACACTTAGGTGGTTCTTCCAGTCTTTTCATCAAGCAGTGTCACACACAAAAATCCTCTAAGTTCCAAACTATTCTTTTTATGTAATATGTATGTTAATGACTGTAGGCCGAATATTTTATTTCTCCTTGGGCCTTCTGCCAATATTAACAAAGTACTTTGACTCATTAGGACAAAAAAATGCTTTTGCACTAAACACAATATTAATTGTTTTCTTCTAGACTAGGTCAGGTAGTTAGAGATAGTTTAATAAAAGATAGCTTTCCCCATAATATTTCAATATTCATAAACACACGAGTTAAACATTAAATTTAGAGCAAGATTAACTAATAAGGAGTATAATTTTTATAAATTATGTCCTTCATTTTCAAGTAACCCAAGAATACAATTTTAATATTTTGATTTATTCCCTAATCCCAGGTTCTAGCTTTTTTTTAAATTGACAAAAATACTAGATTAAACAGATAATATGTAAAATAATTATATAATCAGGTTTCTAACGCCGAAGGTGTTCTGGGTGGCTAGGATGAAGCTGGAGACAAACACCTCGTTGACCTGAGAACGTTATTGCTGCACAACATGATTGACCTCTAATATTTGAACAAAGAGGTACTTTCATCAACTTAATTTCATTAAGAGGCCGCTAGGTATACAATTTTATCCATTTTAAAATATTTTTAGCATTATTCTTTTTTTTGATGGTCTGATTTCTTCAAATAAAAATAATACCCTTTTATTCTTATTATTTCTGTAATTGAAATCAAACAAAGGCTAAAATAAAAAAATATCTCTAATATGGTTTTTTTTAGAGCTTTGCAAATTGTTTTTATTGATCAGCTTAATCAGTTTAAACTGCCATTTTATATGAAAGTACATTGATTTATTTTATTGAGTTATAAAAGTTACCTAAATTGTTTAAAATGCCCGACCTTCCAATAAATTTGTCTAAAAAATTGTCAACGATTTTTGAATGAATACTTCAATATAGATGACAACAAGGACAACCCTATGCAGGAGAACCGAAACAGATATAAGCTAAAGAAAATTAACATATAATGTATTGGAAACAATCATTAGATGGCACGTTACCAGAGATTTGTTAGGAAATTTTTAGTTAGTGCTGAAAAAAGCAGATCACCTCAAATATTCTCATGGAGGGAAGGTGAATACCCCCCTCCCCTTGAAACGTTCTTATATGTCCCTGTTTAAAAGTATATTTGTTACATTTTGTTTTTTAGCTATAGAGTAGCTGTGCTAATAACAAGACGTACTTTCCTTATAAGTGATTATCTCAACATCTCCTTATAAATTACACCTCATAAAAATCCTAACATTGTTTAAACCCCACCTCACCCTCCCTAGCAAAGAGACACTATTGTAAAAAAAAATACAGGGATTTAGGGATTCATTAATTGACGATAGATTATACTTCACACAATTTTTAATTTGAAGATATTTAATGGGTCGTAAGATTAGGGTGTAGAATTATTTATTTGTTCTTATCCATTTTTTCCTGAAAAATAATGTTTCCCTTCATACTTTAGGCCACTCTAACCTAACCTCCAGCCCTAATACTATACCCCCAAGTGTGATATTGGGTGCTCCCCCTCCCCACCAACCCTTCTCACTCCCATATGTCTTAGAAAAAAAGGCAGAATAAAGATTTGTATGCTAGTTATCCCAAGGATTAGATTATTAAAGTTGTAATATTAGCCAAAAAACTACAAAAAATCTTTTAATTTCATAATATTTAGATCCTTTTGTAAATTTGATTGCAAAAACATAGCAGTTTGCAACTGATGGCCAATAAATTGATGTACATCCCCAATGGTGATAAATATAATTACCTCTTTTTCAGTGGTTTTAACGTTTGGACACTCAACCTAATGAACCAACCAACCAAAAGCCCCCAAAGTTGTTTTGCCAACGAATAAGAATACGTTATTATAAAACTTTGAGGACTAGTATGATAAACAGCCTGATGTACACTACCTTCCTAAGTTTGCACACACAGTTAAGTTGATTTTCATATTTCTTATATTGCTCAAATATAAAATTCTAAATATGAATCCTAAATAAAGGAAAGTTTTCAATTTGTGACGAAGCACCCTTTGGAAACAACCCCTTGCAGTGCCCAAACTGGAATATAATAAAAAGTGTCTAAGCAGGTGGCATTTTTGACCCCCGTGTTATCGTTAGTTATACATTTCTTCATTATCCTACATCACAAATCAGGCCAAGCACTCATCCTAACTTTCATAACCTAAATTTATCACAGTTTATTTTCTGTTGAATCGGATTTCCTGGCATTTATACTAAGAAAATGCAATATAAACCTTAAGCAGTCAAATTACCTTATTGTACTAAGTTGTAACTTTTTTCAGTATCATAGGTTTTTTTAAAGTTTTAGCTTGGACTATTTTAAAAGCATTTAGCAGCAATTAATTAAATTTTTTTAAACAGTTTTTTTAGAGACATAAAACTTGTTTTATTTTAATTGATTATTTCTGTTTTATTTACTAGTGTCTAAGGTACTAGCGCTTAGATCTTTTAGTAGAAGGATTAAATAAACCTCCTTAAAGGTCAATATTCTTGAAAACTAGCCTAAAACTTACTCAAAATGATAACAATTGTTGAAATACTAGCTGCAATGCCCCGAGAGACCTCTAGGGACACTTTAGGTAATTGTGTGTGGGGGAAGTCGACCATTCAATTTCAATTTTATTTCAAGAAAGGAAAGGGGAAAAAAATAATTAAAAACCTTCCCTTGGTCTTTTAGAAGGTTGACTGTAAAGGAGAACCATATCAGTTCAATTCGGTGTAGACTAAAAATAGCTTACTACTTTATGTAATAGGATGATTGCCAACCTATCCATAATATCTTGTGTATATGATATATATGATAAAAATAAATCCTCAAAATGGTGTACCCTCTCAAATCCTGTGCACGCGCCAGATTATACCATTAAAATATTCTTTTCAATGTGTAATTGTGTGCCCTTGAGTCAACTGTTGAGCAATGCAGAGAAATTGGTTAAATTAGAAAACTGTCAAACAATTAGATTAAATAAAAGGGCAGGCGAGTAGAAAATTGCAGAAAAGTGTCGACTTGACGCAAACTAGTGAATACAAAATTAAGAGTTTCTCTAATCGGATCGTTTGTCTTGTTTCCGCCTATATATATTGTGTGTTTTAGACTGTCCCAAAATACTAGGTTTGTCTTGTTTTCTCCTATTCATATTTATTGTGTGTTTAAGACTGTCCCAAAATACTAAGTTTATCTTGTTTTCTCTTATACATTTTTTATTGCGTGTTTTAGACTGTCCCAAAATACTATGTTTGTCTTGTTTCGTTCTATACATTTTGTGTCTTAGACTGTCCCAAAATAAATATTTTCGTTTATATTAAGATAGTGCACTGTCTCACAATACAAGGCTTGTCTTGTTTCAGAATATACACAGTTTGTATCATACAATATCTAAGGTAATATGTTTCGAACCATGCTAACGCACATATAGTATAATTGCCGGCTTAATATGTTTTGTACATATTTAAAATTTAAACTAAATACCTATTTCAGAATTAACTAAATTATATACCAGAATAGTTTTCGTTTTTTTCTATTTCTTTAACGCTGAGCTTGTTCCATCAAGCTTAGAATAGATAAGATTTTCTTAACAAATAATGCATGCTTTCTCACTCATCAATTCAACAAGGATGATAACATCTTTAAAAAGCGAAGATCATCAAATCAGACAGAAAACCTGCAAAATAAAAGGTAACAAAACATTTAATTTTTGACAATATCTAGAAGTCTAACTAAAAATTGCATATATTTATTCCATATGCCAAATGCCTGATCGACCTTCCTGAATATATCAAATTTACGTTTTTTTAACCAAAAAAATATGTCTTTCTATACAGGCGTTTAAGTCTGAACCAATGGTGAACCATTTTAACTATGTCTTTAGATTTTGCATCAAAATTCTAGCCATTATAATACACGTACATGTTATGTAAACAATTTAGGTTGTTTTTATTTCAAATTGTTAATTTTTTATCTCAAAATATTTAGTTTTTTTATTATTTTTCTAAACAGAGGCGTGTATAAGGGGGGTGTATGCACCGTTTGGGGACCTTTTACTTACATCCCACCAAGGTAAAAACCTCTTACCGCCATCGATTTTTAAAAGCGAAGCTTTTCTATATTTAGGGTCGGTCCGTCCGTCCGTCACAAACGGATAGCTTTTTTCATTAATTTAGGCATGTTAGAATTGTCCTATCGATTTCAAACTTTGCATGGTGATTCCTTTAGTAGTTAGGTACGATTTAGAAAGCGTAGCAACTCTATAATCATTACAA
>LS055419.1:0-15999 GCA_900241095.1 Acartia tonsa
CATAAGGTAATGGCAATAAATTGAAATACATAACTAATGATGATAAACAAAATTAACACTTTTGTATATAATTGGTTAAAAGGTTTGGACAATATTAGTGTAGAACTATATTTTAAAAGTAAAGGGACAGAGTAACTCACAATCAGCCATGTGACGTCACAAAAACGAGGGATTATCCATCTCTTTTTATGAGGTTTCTTTCTCACTTCTTCTCTCATCTACCTCATTTTTATGACGTCACATGGCTGATTTTTGAGTCACTTTGTCCCTCTAAAAAGATAAAAAATTGTAAAAGTTTGGGTATTATTTTTATTTAATTCAATTGTCACCTCCCTTTCGGTAAAATATGACATTGCTTCCCCTTTCTGTGGGTCAAATGAAAATTTAACAACAATTTTGTTATGTTCTTCTATGATAATCTCAAATAGACTCTACTACAGTGAAAAATAGCTGCTAATTTCAAGTTTAGGTTTCCTTCAAAAGAAAAAAAAATCTTGGGAGTTTATTTTTGTCTAGGGGTGATTTCTCTTGGGAGGGTGGCGGGACCTTCCTGAAAAATAGTTATAAACCTATGAGAAGCTACACTGTAAAGGATAACCAGTTTAGGTTCAGCAATTAAGACTCTGCTGCATTGACAAATCAAGCAAAAAATATAATGAAAATATGTCAAAATTTATATTTCTGCACATGAAATCATTTGTATTTAATTAGGATAGTGCAAACTCATAAAAAACAATACAAAATGTTCATTGAAATCCAATGATTTTTTTAAAATTCGTTGTATAAATAAGTAAATGCTGGATTAGTTCTTCTATGTTTCGTATTATTTGCTTTCTCTTAAATGATCTATTTCATACAATGTTTCATTCATTAACTTAAACTTGAAATTTTAGCTCTTTGTAAATCATTTACTCATTCACAACAATTTAAATGACTCTTTAGTTAATAGCAAGTGACTTCCACTCACTCATATCTCAGCATTCAATAAAGACAGACGGCTACAATTTATTTTTTGTAAATTATTTCTGACCTGAAAATAGTAAATGGTAAAGTCACATTTTGCTTTCTTTATTTCTTTAATTCAGATTTTTTTTAAAATGTTTTTTTAGACTTTTAAATTATATTCACGGGTTTTATAAAGTTCATTTAACAAAGAAAATCACGAAACCTGTAATATAAAATATATCTTTTAAAGCATGAACATACGGAAAAAACAATTTGTAGACTAGAAGCGCACAAACCAATAGAAAATTAAACTTATCAAATAGCGTTACTGCCTGACTGACGGATTAACATACAGAGTGAATTGTAGAGAAGCCTGTGTACATACACACAAAGACAAACGTCTCGGAGACCAGTGTTTTTTGTATTGCTTGGAAAAAGCAATAAAACAAGTTTTCAATTGATGGAAAAGATAAAAAAAAACTAAAGGCCTTTTGTTTCTCAAAAGGCATAAAAAAAATCTGAAAAGATTGGTTTACAAATTTATTGATATTGATATAATTCAAGGTTTTGCAAACAAGCTCTAAAAACAATTCTCTAATTTTCCTATGGAAAAAAAATAAATAATTTATAAATCAAACAATAAATAGTTAGTATTGATATAACATATTTTGGTTTTAGAGGATTTTTTTTATATTAATTTTATCAATTCTTGTGACAAAAAAATATCTGCTGATATTTTGTTTTAGAATTTTTTAATTGCATCTAAAAAAATTCCAGATGAACTAAAATAATATTCAGTTTTAAATCTAAAAAATGCTCGAAAACCAATATCAATAATGTACAATTTTCTTAAGATCTTGGTTCACAGACGGTGGGCTTCTTGTGGTGGCAAGCAACATCATGCCATTTGATACCATCAGCGTAGAAATTGTTCAGCACTCCCAGACAGGTCTAAAATGGTATAGTTGATAATTACATAATATTCCATAGTTTATAAGGTTGTTTTTATATAGAATGTCTGCGGTTTTAAGAACGCAGTTTTTATTATTATGTATAAAGGCTTCACCCGTTTCATCTAAGGGATTTATATTCAAGGGGGTGAGAAGTGCATTAAAAAATAGCCTAGAAACATCCAAAGACCTAAATTTAAATAAAAATAGTCTTAAACCACCAAGTAATATAAATAAACGTATGAAGCTTCTCTAAAATATCAAGAACACTTACAGAACAGCTATGCTACAAAAAGTTTTGCAAATAAATCACAATTATTGTGAGATGAACTGTAGAACTTATCGTTTTTTTATTTGCTTATCGAAATTATCATTAAAAATCAAAAGTCTAACTTTAAGTATCTTTATAGAAAAACATTTTAATATTTTTCACAATGCTAAGACTGCACAATAGTACTAAATTAAGTTGATCTTTACCTCCTGATGTGGGGGAACCTCTCCAGCAGCTCTGTTGTCAGGTTGAGGAAGACCAGCGCTAAAAAAATTAAATTTTCAGTGCTCAATATTATGTAAGTCATTTTCATTACAATTTAGAAAGTTTTCTTATATTACAATTGGACTCAAAAGAGCTTTTTGAATGTTTTGTTTGGTTAAATAAAGGTGATAACAGCACTACAGGTGCTAGAAAAGTGATTTTAAAAAGTAAAAATAAAAGGGAAATAAGTTTAGGTGAAAACACCGCATAGACAACCAATCATTTGTCTGGAAGACATAACTTTGCATGATAATAAGTGGCCCATGTTTTGGACTAAGGCATTCCCTCTACTCAAACTATGAATGAATAATAAGCTATGACGCGGTACTGGGCCAATATTCGAACCTAGCACCTACCCGACAACAAGCAATTCCAATAACTACTTACCCTCCGGTGTGAGACCAGTGTCTTGACTGATCGAAAGGTACGGGGGTGCCAGAGGGGTTGGCCCAGAATACAGTTCTCTGTTGGTAATATTTCTTTAATCCTGTCAATAAGATCCTCCATTTTCAATTTCAGATTAAAAATAAAAAAAAACAAAAGTTTATAAGAAACTTGACGAAAAACAAATTAGGTCAAATTCTTTTATAATCTATACAAATTAACAGTGGCCAAACGTATTCACCATTAACTTTAATCTACAAAATGAGATATTATCTATGCTCTAAACCAAAATTTGGATCCATGCCATTAAAAATATGAATTTATTAAAAACAAAATTAGTAATACAGATTTATAGAAATGTTTCCTGTGAGTGATCCACAATACCACCAGTCCAGAAATATCTCTGGGTATCTTGGGCAATCAATCTGTTAAATTCATCCTAAAATTATATATATAATTATCTATCTAGCTATACAGAAATATCTCTGGATGTCTATGTAACTATCTATCTAACTATGAAACTACCTGTTTGGCAGGAGAATCCAAGGAAACAGGACTAATGCCCATAGATTCACATCAATCCATTTTTATCTTACTATCTGTGTATCTATCTTTCTAAATACCTATCTATCTATCTGTGTATCTATCTATCTAACTATAAATATACCTGTTTGGCAGGAGAATCCAAGGAAACGGGACTCATGCCCATAGATTCACAGTAAGCTCTGGCCTCAGACTGCTGGAAGCTGGAGCAGCCAAACTTCCAGGTGACAACATAACTGTACAAATATATCTATATATTAATAAAGTAATATTAAATATAATATGTATTAAAGTAACAATCAAGCACAAAAGCCCTTTTCAAATTTAATATTTTGATTAACCCCTAGAGAGGGTCCCTTATGATTATCTTATTTATAATAAGGAAGGTGGGGGGTAATTTGTGCTAACTAGACACTTAGAGGGAAACTGAACTTTATTCTGATCATTAGCAACATTCTAAAGGCAACCAACTGACCTCTTCCTGGAAGCCCATGCAAGGCAAGGTAATTTGTTGTGCTTAAATAATCAAAGGTGTAGCTTACCCTCTCCTAACTCCATCTCTGGGATCAGTCCAGAAATGGTTGGGAGCCTGAGCTCCACACAGACTGGTGCCACCTAAAAATTGTATGAAAAATGTAAAAAAAAATATTTTATCAAAATTCATGACATTCACGTTATATAATGTTTAAGCAGTTCAATCACCAATCTAATATTTAGACATACAAAACATTTGGTTATTGTCGGTTTCGTGACATCACCTATTTAGTATTTTCACAGTAGCTTATTTCCTATTTCTAGCACCTGCGGGGCAATCATTAACATTTACCCAACCTAACCTAAAACCACCAATCAAAAGCTACTGTGAATATAAGATGAAACGCCCCTTAGAGGCGATGCCACGAATCCGATAATATCCAAACATTCTTTCACATCCTAATCCCTATACACTATGTTCAACAACACAACAATACCAACTTACCAGTAACGACTTGCTGTTGGGGAGGGTCAACGGGTTGTCTCAAGGGGGCAGATTGGACAATCTGAAAAATGCAAATTTAGATTTTAAGAATTTAGACATTGTTTTTTTTTATATAAGTATCTAAACATCTCTTTTATTGTATAAATTTATTAATATTTAAGGGGGTAAGGTTTGATATCAAATTTTCTATCTAGTTATATAACAATCTATGTTATCTACAAGTATTTACAGGTTGGGCTACATGCTATAGAGGTTGTAACTATCTATCTATACCTGGGGTTGAGGCTGGGGTCTGAAAGCAGGGGCAGGTTGGGCTACCGGCTGTGGGGGCTGGAACTGCTGGACCTGAAAAATAAGAACACAATAAGATTTTAAGGATATTAAATGTAGTTATGTGTAAACTAATTATGAAACAGAAGTTTGATTTTTAAGGTATACTAGGCGAGTTTTGCTGCTCTGTGAATCATTTTATGTGCTCCTTAATAATTTATCTCACATTGCCCTATCCCTAAATTCCTACAACCTACCTGTGGTTGTTGGAACTGTTGAGGTTGAAACTGTTGTGGCTGTTGGAACTGCTGTGGCTGGGGCTGGAAAGCAGGGGCAGCGGGCTGAAAAAAAACATAAAAATGTTAGGCGAATCTACAGTTAATCAGTCAATAATGTAATTTCTTTGGTATCTAAAATCAGGGACCTAAAGTGATAAGACAATGACTGATAAATTGAAATACATCCCCAATAATGATAAACCAAATTACCCCTTCTGTAGCGTAAATTTAGGGGTTGGAACGTTGGAACATTCAACTCATTAAACCCACTAATCAAAATTCACTAAACTCCCAAAAGCTGTTAAGCCAATGAATAAGAAAACATTATTATAAAACCTTGGATACTAGCGTAACATAAAGAACAATAATTTTTAATGCAGCTGTGATTATAAATTTTAAGTGATCTAATTTTAATTGTTTTATTTTTGGATAAAAACAAGGGAATTTTTGGGCAAGACAAACAAAAAATAAATTCAACTGTTTAATTTTATTTATCTAAAGTAATGTAATGGAACAATAACGGGTTATAATTAAAAACAAGGATGACATCGTTCATAAGTAGCAAAACACAAAAAATCATGTAATCGACAAACAGACAATGAAAGCTCAGTTGTCAAAACAAAAAAAACATAGAAATCGTATAGGACAGATGCGCATATGTCATAGGAATCTTCACTAAAAATTTCAGCTGTCTATCTTTAATAGCAGCCGTGAAAATCACATTTTCATTATGCCGTTACGGACTGTCGGATTGACTAACTGTCTGATGAACATAAAGTGAATTATAGAGTAGCTCTGCTATTAACACTAAAATAATAAATGCTATGACAATAAAAAAAAGTTTTACATTTTTCAATGGATGAGCGATGGTTTAATGTTCTGTCAAAAAAATAGAGCATTTAATTATTGCAGTTAGTTTTGAAAACCAAAACAAAGAACAATCAAGTCCATAAGAAGCGCAGTAATAACACAACATAAATATTTAATGTAATTAAAATGTAATTAATTGTAATTTTAAACTAGATATAAGTTTCAAGCAATTTACTTGCAAACATCAAATTATTAAAATTGGTAAATAAATAGAATTTATTTGAATTGTCCTTTGAATATAAAGGCAATGAAAATGAATTTTTATTATAGTAATTTAGTAAATAAACTGTTAATTATTCGAGTGAATCGCATTCAACGATTTTGGTATTTTTCTAGCATAATAGAAATCAAAAGCATGTAAAAAAAAGTTTAAGAAATATTTTAAACAGTTGTTTTGACATATAAAGTTACAACTGTAAATTTTGCTTTTAGTTCCAATGAGCATTTTAATAAAGAAAACTTTTACATTTACAATATTCCCAAAGAATGATTCGAGCATAGGATTATGCCAGGGGGGTGTGCAGTGCAAAGCCCCAGAAATTCAGTTTAGACAAAAAATAATTTATTGGTAGTTTGTCGCGTGAAGGGCGTAATTTTCACACCCGCTTTGGCTACTTTAGTGCGTTGTAAATACTTATTAAAAAGGTTGCAGATGCATGTTGGGAGTTTGAAACCAGTTGTTGGGTTGTTTCTTCCCCCTTAATTTTGCCAGGGGAGTGATTACAACACCCGTTGTTTAGCTGTTGCATGACTTATCAAACAAAACACAAACACACACACATAGTTACCTGTTGGAACTGCTGCTGTACCGGTCTTCTGGCGGGAGGAGGGGGACGTCTACCGGCGTTGGGGTTACCGCCGAAAAAGTTGTTGAGCGCGCCGGAGATACCGGAGAAAAAGCCCCCCTGCTAGAAAAATATTATACCATTAATTCTAAAAATATCTGATTTAAATGAATTATAAATTTTCTTACATTACAGTCATTTATTAAGTATCTGTCTGTCTGCCCTCCTATATGGTTAAGTTGGTCCAATTATTGAATATTAAACTGGTTTGAGTGCTTCAAAAATTTTACTGTATAAACAGATTGTCAAATTTAGATCATATTTAGACTTTCTGCTGTATTTAAGACAAAAACAAGACAATTTTTTGTGGGGCTTTGAAATGAATAATCCTTATTCAAGAAAAAAAAACTGATATGGTTCTTCTTTACACAGAAGCTTCTTATCGGTCGATCTAAGAAAAGTTGGGGAAGATATCTTCTTCCTCCCAATAGAAATTAACCCTAGAAAAATCCCCCCACACCCAAAAAAAAAATTGTCAGAGGTCAACTTCCCTCGCTCACACCACTAATGCCCCCTAGAGGCATCTAGGGGCATGACTGCTGGCAATATAATATTGTAATACCTGCGGGAGGGCAGAGCTAAGAGTGAGAACACTCAAACATATCAGTAATCTCATTCTAAAACAAAATATAATAGTTAGATAAATTGTAACCTATATAAAAAAAACACTAAATTAATACACCACAAACATTTTTTTATATATTTATGTAATCATTTTATCAGTGGTTATTTTTAAAACTAGCAGAAAAAATGGGCTTGAAATAAGTAGAAAGAAAAGGGCAAACATGTAATAGATATAAAATAGATAAAGAGTTACATAAATAATGAGAAGGGCCAGTCTTTATAGAACATTATTTGTTCGTAAATATGTTACACCATAGTACTCTGGTATAGAGTCACGAGTGATAGGACAAGGGGGTGATAAATCAATATTTCCCTCAATCTTAGTTTTTCTATTGTTAGCTTCGATAAATATTAAAGTAATAAAACAATGAAGATCAATTTAACCTTCATTGCCCCCTCCTACCCTAGCAATTTAAGAAAATCTAAAACCAAAGAAAATCAACCTTAAACGTATGTTCTAACCACTAGAATCTATGATAAGGATTATTAAAAACGTTGTTAGAATTGTCCTATCGATTTCCATACTTACAAAAACTCAAAACGAAAAATTTACAATTAAAATAAAAGGATTTATTTTTTATAATTGAATCCAGGTAATTTGAAAAACTTTTTAATTTCTTAATTTTTATTCCAACCCCTTTAAAACCACAAAATCAATAAAATTTAAGTAAGATTATTAATATTACTAAAACATGTTTTTATTTATTAAGTTGGTTTTTCAATATGCGAATGTCTTAATGTATTACGAAATAGGAATGGTTTACATTTCTTTTTAAATCCCTGCTCCGAGTATGATTCTAAAGGAAAAGCCAAATTGGTTCAGTGGTTAGAGAGATCTCGGTGTACACACACATATATACAGAAAGACACTGATCCTGTTAATTTCATAAAAATATAGCTTATAACTACATACTATGACAGCTTGTACTGGGTGTTTTTTTTTAATAAGACAAAAGTATTGCTTAATATAACCCACTTGCCATTGACAGAAATTACAAATCTATATCTTAATTTCTTCATTGGGGTGGGGAGTTTTGTATAAGAAAAAAATACTTAAATTTTCAACAAATTATGCCTTAAAAACTGGTTGTTCCAAATTGTGCAGCTTGTGTTAATAGTAGAAAAATGTTACGCATATCTTTAGAATTGTTATAAACTCTAGTTTTTGGAAATATATGTGTCATATTCCTGCTATTTGTAATATAGAATCTATGTTGGAAAATGTGAGAAAGATTGAAAAGTTTTAAGTAATTTGGGACATTTTACCAACTAGCTCCAAAACTATATGTATCACAGGAATATTTCTCAAACACCCAAAAACTAAAGTTTATGACGATTCTAAAGATATGCATATCATTTTTCTACTATTAACACAAGCCGCGCAATTTGAATTTTAAAAAAATACGCATTTTAGCACACCCTTGAAATTGGTCATGATCCAAAAATCTTCAAAAAATAGGTACTTTAGAAAAACCGGTTTTTAAGGCACACTTTGTTAAAAATCACCAAGTATTTTTTTCATAAACAACACTCCCCAACCCAATGAAGAAATTAAGATAGAGATTATTAATTTCTATCAATGGCAAGTTGGTTAAATTAAGCAATACTTTTGTCTTATTAAAAAACAAACCCTGTATGTTAAAGTAGCGTGTATAAAGACAAACACATCTACTAACAGATAAATAAAATTCTAGAGTGGCTACTGTACAAGGATGCGTTGTATTTATTTCATTGCATCGATGATTAGCAATGCATAAAAACTAAGTAGGACAAGCATAACCAGAAGCAGCGCAACTTTGCCAAAGTAAAATAAACAATATAATGTTATATTGTTGAAGTGTAAAACTCACCCAAAAAGTAAAACAAAACTTTTTATTATAAATTACAGACATACAATTCTGTTCTAGTTTCAGAGTAGATTCACTAGTAAAAATGACTCGGTGTGATTAGTCAACCTAAGAATATTCCCTGGGAGAGAGAGAGAAAGAGAGAGAGAGAAAGAAAGAGAGAGAGATGCATTACAGAAGAACAGACAGACAGACCTCATCACATATAGGGTGCTATAGTCTCTGAATTGAAACCAACAGTAGAACCAATAGTAATTTTGTCTAATGTGTAAAAATTTAGTTGCACTTTTGATACAGTGACTACTCTATAACTCAGTTAATTTGTTCGTCTATCCAAAGACTTATTATAATGTATTATAACAGAGATATTGAAGAACTATTTTACAAAAATTACAAAATACACCTTGTATTGTATCTTGATTTTCGTCATAAAAGACCATGATATAGTACGATAAAAAGGTAAATAATAACACTCTTCTTTACTAGCAGAAAACATAAAGGAAAGGTGTTTTTTTTTATAGCTTCTGTATGACTGAAAGGCTCCTGTATTAATAACAATAAATATCACATATAATAAAAGTGTAAGGACTATCATTAAGGTATTAATTATTGTATTCTTTAAAGATGCTAGCTTTGGACGTTGCCATCCTTGTTGTTTAAGGTTCATTAGAGCATATCAGTTTTGTGCATCGTATGTTGCTCTGTTCAAAATAACTGATTCGTCTGATTAACCATATACTTTTTCTCGGTATGAAGGGATGGGACAATTGATGATAAATAAAGCACGTGTTAGTCGTTGAGGAGGAGGGTGTGGGTTCAAATCTCAGCTCAAACCAATTAATGTATACCAAAAATAAATAATAAAAAAATAAATATACAAAAGCTACCGAAGACAGATTTAGGCACTTTGAAATTTAAAATAAGGGAAGCGCTAGTTTTTCGTTTGTTCGTTTATTACTTTGTGAAAGCCCCCCAAAATTAAACACATAGAATTGGGGGGTAGAAAATCAATTTATCTTGGATTGCAATATCCTTGTATTAATAAGTTTGTCTGGAAGAACCATTTAAAATTTCCAAGGTCACTTTAAATTTCTTGGTAGGGCTTAACCCCATAAATTATCTGCGTCAATGCGTAAATCCACC
The DNA here is from genome assembly GCA_900241095.1 of Acartia tonsa. Lineage (NCBI taxonomy): Eukaryota > Metazoa > Arthropoda > Copepoda > Calanoida > Acartiidae > Acartia > Acartia tonsa. The sequence continues at coordinate 10,214 of LS055419.1, forward strand.
AAACTTTGTTGCGTAGTTTTGCGTACAGGATGCCTAATTACTGCAAAGGTTATAAACTAAATATCTTGATATATCAAGTTAAAACTGTTGGTTATTTTGAAAAACCACACGAAAATAATCCTAAATTTTACAGGGAGTGATGGGATTATGCCAAATTGAGAAATTTACATCCCTTTTTTTAAACAAAGGTACATGAATAAGAAATATAGATTTTTTATTGTTCATTAACATATCAATTAATAAATGTTTATTAGTAAAGACATATTATTATGAATTTGGCTTGATATTTAGTAAACTAAGCCCCTTATAATAGCCCCAAACCTGTTTTGTGCCAAATATGAAGATTTCCTGATTTCCTTTTTGAAGATCTTAAATGACAAACAGACACAAATCTAGATTCATTAGGTAGTACATACAAAAAATTCAATTTGCTATAATTTCAATTATTTGTTTTTGGCTAAAAGTCAAGACACTAGATATATGTACATACATAACTTTTAAGGCTTATCTATGAAAGGCCAATCTTAAGTTGAGGACCATAAGATTTAGTTGCTAAGGAAAATAAATATCTTAAAGAAGCGTATTTTCTGACCTTTTGACAAACTTTGTTAAAGGTTAACCCTATTCCGAGGGGGGGGGAGGGGGGGGGTTACACGCCCTCTCCCTTAAAGATTTTTACCTTTTAATATAATAGCAAGAAAGTTAAAGATACAAAATCGTATGACTTTTAAAAGTTTTTAAAATGGTTAAATAAGTTTAATTAGTTAAAATCATGTTGTGCCATAAAGCTTTGTATTGGTCAAGCGTAGGTTTCAGGCTGTTGAATAAGAGTTAGGTAACTATATCAATATAAAAAGTAGTTGATTTGTTTTCTTTCAATTTTAAAGGAAAAATTAAATGTGAAGAGGAGCGTGACTCAATTATAACTCTTTATAATTAATTTTGAAACAATTGTAAAAAAATAAAATCAAATGTTTGAATATTATCTTGTTAAAATTTGGACGACATATGTCAATTTATCAAAGAAATGGATAATTGACATGCAAAAAAAATATTAGCTTAAAAAAGAATATAAAACATGTAGCTTGAATAATTTGATTTTTTAAACTTAAACAGTTTGTAATTTTCATCACTAATAATCAAATGTTTTTCGACTAAATAATTTTTCTTCGGTTGCTATATCCCTGTTTTTTGCGGATTGTAAAACAAATTTTTTCAAGTTCAAAATGTGCAAAATTTTATGCGTTGACTTTTTCAAGTTGATTCCAAATGACTCTAAAATTTCATTAGTTGATTTTCTTAATTTTCGGAACTACTTAACCAAAGAATACTTTGATAAACTATTAATTTTATATATAAAGTAGTAAGCTTTTTAGGATCTTGCTAACCGCTGAACCGATTTGGTTCTCCTTCAGAGTGAAGCTTCTTATAGGTCCTAGGGTGGTTTTAGGCTGTTTAATTTTTACAAAAAAGTCGTTGTAAGGTTTTAAGTTATTTTTCTACACTTTCATGTCCCTTCTAATATCCCTAGATACTAGGGACGCAGCCGCTAGTGGATTTTAAAGTATAAGGCAATAGAAGAAAATCGGATATAGTACTTTTGTGGCAACGCCTCTTAAGGAGCGATTAATCGTATTTTTAAAATGGCTTTTGATAGGTTATTTTAGGTTAGGGTATGATATGTTGGGTTATGTGGTTGCCCTGCAGGGTTAAACAATTGGTCCCACAGTAGGAGAAAAGCTACTGTGAATATACGAAGTAACGACCCTTAAGAGGCGTTGCCACGAAAGGGACTATAACCAAAATTTCTATACATATCCAAATAATTGGCAGAAATATTTAAACCTGTTAAATTGTACAACCCATTAAGATTCATTATCAGTCCCCAAATTCAACGAGTAAGAGAACGCGTTTATAAAACTTTGGGCATCTATTACAGTCGAATGTTTAAAGTCTCACGTTATAAATAGGGGTTTTAATTGCAATTAATATGCTTAGAAAATTAATTAAAGAAAGTATTTGTAAAATAAAATTAAATAACGAGCTATGAATAGCATAATAAAAAGAGTTATCGAATTAATAATTTAAAAATAAAAATTATGTTAAAGTCTAACCTGATGCAGTGCTGTGTCTGTTGGTCTGCAATAGACTGGTTAATCTACCAAGGACATGCGTATGTGTGTGCGTCAATGTGTGTGTGTGTGCGTCAATATGTGTATGTGTGTGCGTACAATTGTGTGGGTGTGTTTGTGGGCCCATGCGTTGCGTACAGTCTACTTGCGCAACAGCCAATTATTTGTATGATAGAATTAGCAGATTATTTATGTCGACTGTGTGCTAATAAAAAAGCGGTAATAGCTGACATGCCATTGATATGACGTTCTATATTGACGATTAAAAGGTTACAAGAGTTTAGTAATTAACAAGAATCTTACGTTTACAAGATATCACCCTATGCTTATGGTTTCATTAAGCTAGGTAATAGTAAATTTATTTTATAAGATAATTGTTTGGCCTATTTATAACTTTGAACTTTGGTGCTCTAATCCCAACAGGGCTTTCTTGTACCCAATATAACCTAACCTAAGCTTAAAAAAAAACATAAAAAAACTTACTTTATTTTCAATATTTTTTTAAGTGCTCTATTAAGAACTTTAATAGAAACCTCTAAACTATTTTAGAATCCGTAATGGATAGCAAACTAATAGATTTGACCAGGGATCTAAAGGGATAAGACAATAGCCGATAAATTGATGTACATTCCTAATAATGACACACAAAATTACCCCTATTGAAGATTAAAATAAGTGGTTGAAATGTTAAGCCAATGAATAAAAAAACATATTACAAAACTGTGGGGTAATGGCCTGGTAATAACCAGGCCATAGTCCCTTCTCTCTCTGGATTTGACACCATCTATTTATCCGCAATGTACGAGCACCGTATTGGCATATAGGGTATCCTGGTAAATCTTAAAGGCGCGGACGGACGGACGGATGGACGTAGAACCATGTTTGGCAACACCTAGAGTTGCAACTAATATTTTGTACATATTTAAAATAATAGTCAACTCAAAAATGTTGCTTTTTTATAATCAATTTACCCTTGAAAATTATAATAAAAAAAGTTAATGGTTTAAAATGTGCAAAAGTTTATTGCATGTATTTGGTCATAAGGCATCATGTAGAAATGTAAGTTTGTGTATATTATAAATACGCCAATTTAAGACGTATACGTTACTCCTTGATATAGTTAAGATATTATATCCTATTCTAGCGGCTACGCCCCTAGATGTGTCTTAAGTGGGGGTGGGGGGGGGGGGTTAATAAAAATTATCGTTTTCTAGACAAATTATTTGAGGGGCGTAAATTTTTTCCAGTGGAAATTTATCATGAATGGTGAAGGTTACCTATACAAAAATAGCTATAAACATTCCCTGGACCCATGAAAAGTTACATTGTAAAGGAGAACCATATTGGTTTAACGGTTAGCAAGATCCTTTGGCATACACAAAAATACAGACTCATAGACATCCAGTGACTTTGAAATCCTATTATACAAAGTAGTAAACTACTTTATGTTTGCAGCGAAGGATCTCGCTAACCGCTGTACTGAAATGGTTCTTCTTTACAGTGAAACTTATTATAAGTCCAAGGTTGGTTTTAGGCTATTTTATTTCTATAAAAAAAGTCTGGGTATGGTTTCAGGCTAATTTTCGGCCCTTTCAAAGCCCTTTGTATATAGACCCCCTAGATGCTAGGGGCGCAGCCGCTAGTAAGGATGATAAAGTAACATGATAAATAGAGTATGTATGTTCAGTATGATATTGTAAACGACTAAATTATCAGAAAAGTAAAGTCAAAATTCAAAAGTTTAAATGATATAAACGGACACACTAACCAAAAAAACATGTATAGTACCTTCTTCAAGGTATATAAAAGATAAATCCTTATTTAAAAGTAAATCTAACTGGATGTCTGTTTGTTTGTGTGTTTGTCTAAACCAAATGATCGCTGAATCAATATTGTTCTCCTTTACAATGTAGCTTCTCCCATGAAACCCCCCTCATCTAATGAAAAAAAAAATTGAAACTATTCTTAGATGAACTAAGGAGTGTAGTGTTAAATTCCAATGTTAGTGGGTGTTTAAATCATTTAAACCCTTAATATCGCATGGGGAGAATTTATAATTTATATTTAAATTAAAATTTAACTTTGGTAATAGTACAATTTAATTATATCTCAGTTTTCTATCTATTCTGTATAGTCTAAAGGGGCTTTGCATAAAATAGAAGGAAGCAACTCTCACCCCTTTGAGAATTTAATAGCTTTTAGTTTGTTTTATTAGAGTAATTCAAAATGAGCGGGTTCACTTTTTTGCCTAATTCCTTTACCTCTAAAAGCTGTCTATAGCCTTTTTAAGGGTGTTACTCGACCATATGGAGTTGTATAAAATTGTTTTTTCATGACAGTTTATCGATAATTTAAATCTAGAAATTCAATTGAATTATTTATAAGCTAGCGGCCTCAAGTGGCACTTTAAATGTTTATTTTTTTAATAATACGATACCTATCTAGCTTTCTATATGTTGCTTTCAAGTTTCTACGATACCTAGCTATGCTGCGTAGGAGTCTCTTCAGTAAAAAAAATCCGATTTTTTGTGATTTCTTTTGGAATATAAAATAAAACTTAAAACCATCTCAGGAGAAGCTACCCTGTTACAAGACACACAGACAAACACACACCCTGTTACTTTAATGTAAGGAATAATTTAGTTTTAAAATCTTTTCTAAAAAATATCCATTAAGTTCCCTGATATAAACCAAAAATGTTTCTCTAATTTTACGAAAAGATTGAACTTATATTATTTTAGTCATATTATTTTTGTGTTATTTCATTTACCAAATAATATGGACATAAAGCCATTATTAAACAAGCGTTATATGGTAATCATAAATGTTTCATTATAAGTAATGAATAATACTGAATAATAATGATAATTCTATAATACAAAATAGAAAGATGTCTGTCCGTTTGATTCTTAGGATCTCTATAACTGCTGTACCGATTTGGTTCTACACTTCAGGGAATATAGATACTGATCCTGTGGTGGTTTTATGCTATTTTGTTGGGGGATGTAACACCCTCGATTTCCTAATATTTTATGATTATATAGAATGGGGACTTCTCATCACCTCTTGAGGCGAAGCCGTTAGATTAAAAGATAGAAGCCACAATAATCTTGATTATGCAAGTAGACTCAATACTTTTTCATTTCATTGCATACCTTTTTGCGCTAAAACCGTCGGTTTTTATTAGTTGGTTTGCAAGGCTAACTTTAAGAACAGGGTTCATTGTCTGGAGGCTTTTTTTCAATTTCCTTATCTCAAACTTCTATCAGTTCTCACAAGTTTGGGTTGTGGGGTGTTCACCTTTAATCACCAAATATTTTACTTATATAAATATCAAATGATATTTAATCCAGGCTACTAATTAATGATTAACTAGCGGCTGCTCTCCTAGAAACCTCTAGTGACACTTTAAATATTCGTTTTTTGGCTCAATTCTCTACAATACCTGTCTGCTTTGCGATCAAGTCTCTACGAAACCTCTTTATGTGGCTTTGAAGTCTCCACTCACAATTTTTTTTTTCTTCTCTTGGGATTGTCTTAACCTCTTTTCGAGGAAGCTTTGTGTTTATCAAGATCGAAATTAATTCCTTATTCAAATTTCAAATTAGGCGCAAATGTCGTCTTTGTTTGACTTTCCTTTTCTAAAGAGACGCG
>LS055420.1:0-15997 GCA_900241095.1 Acartia tonsa
GTAAAAAAATCAACATGTTTAAAATGGACGTACGGACATTTTGGTAATGATAATAGAGTTGCTACGCTTTCTAAATCGTACCTAACTACTACAGGAATCACCGTGCAAAGTTTGAAATCAAGTTTGACAATTCTAACATGACTAAATTACCAAAAAAAGCTATCTGTCTCGGACGAACGGACCGACCTTAATAATAGAAAAGCTTCGCTTTTAAAAACAGGACAGTGCACTTGTTTAAATTTTAAAAATTTAATTTGCGTGTTGCATGTCAATCAAAAAGGACTGCAGTTATCAGATTTTTCTAACACATACCCATTTTTTCTTGCTTTTTAAAGTGCATTTAATGGTTATAGAAAACGTGTGTTACTAATATAGTCCTCATATATTGGTCAATACGTTCGGGAAGGAGAGGGCTAAATTCACAAGGGGGGGGGGATAGGAGTATTGTTAAATTAGCTAGCTGGGAGAAACATTTATCAGGGTTTGCGAGAATCTCTCACAATATCCACGTATTTTATACCCAATGTGTAGTTTTCAACTCCACATAAAAATCAACATTTTATATAAAAAAATTAAAGCACCAGTCTTTTGAAATTATTTTAATCCAAATGCGATTTTGCACACTTTAATTCGCAAGATTAAATACAGTGAAAGTAGATTGGTGTCCCCAAAATGTGACTTAATGCAATTTGATATACTATAATTACTTGGATATTTCACCAGATTTTCAGTACTGTAATAAAGTGATACTAGCAGCTGGCTAACATAATGAAAAACCCCATCCCCTCCCCTCTCTCTAGACGAAGGAAATAAACAATAAATAAGGCCAATATTAGCAACCAAAATTGACGACAAATTTTGCACAGTTAATATATCCACGTATTCTATATCCATTTTAATACACGAGAATGCATTAGCCCTAAAACAGGCATAACTTATTGTCAAGAAGTAAAAAAATAATGGTTTATCTCTACTGTATACTAAAACAGAAGTTGTCATGAATGATCTCAAATCCCACATTGCAACATTATTTACATCGACAGTGTTTTTTGGCATCCTTATACTAAAGTAACAGGATGTTTGTGTGTCTCTGTGTTTGTGTGTTTGTACCGAAGGATCTCGCTAACCGCTGAACCTATAGGGTTCTCTTTAACAGGGTAGCTTCTCATAGGTCACGGGAATGTTTATAACTATTTTGGGGGAGGATACCACCACTATTCTAAGAGAAATCGCCCCTAGAAAAAAATAACCCCCCCCCCCAAAATTATTTTTTTAAAACTTTTTCTTTTAAAATCTAAACTAATGAATTGGGTTATGAAATTCGACTCTCCCCTCCTCAGGTGCCCCTAGAGGCTTCTAGGGGGCGTAGCCGCTAGTAATATAAAAAGTGGTAATGGTTGACTTAATAACGACACAGAGACAATTGATAATAAAAATATGACAACATGATTCTAGAAAAAATGACACAGTTAAGACTGTAAACAATCGTCTTTCAACCAAAAGTGCTCGTCTGATGTTTATTACTTAAATAATGTAAAATATGATAAGCTAACATAAATTGTAAAAAAAAATCCGCAACATTTTTTGAACACCCGGCCCAATTACTAGCCATACCTGTTATACTAGTTTATTAGCGGCCACCCTTTGCCTATAAATTTCTAAAATTAAAAGGAAACTAGGTTTTAAAATTTTAAAATGTCTGAGTAACAGAAGGATCTCGACTCGTTGACCTGTGAACCGATATGGTTCTCCTTTTCAATGTAGCTTCTCAAAGGTCCTAAGAAAAACTTCGTACCACTATACTTTCAAGGTAAATCGTCCCAAAAAATCCCTTTTTTTCTTTTTCTTACGGAGAGGGGGGTGTCAAGGGGCCTCAAGTTTAATTGCCCTAAAAAACACAGATCTATTGGGTTGCTGTTTTAACAGATTTTAAGTAACAAGCAGTTTTTAAATAAAAGTATAAATGCGTATTAAGAAGTGCTAAATAAAATAATGATTATTAGTTGGCGAAAAAATACTATGAAGATATACACGTTTTTTTTGTGTATCTTTTTTAATGTACTTAGTTAGTCTAATTTATTTAGGATTTTTACGTTCGTTAGTATCGAAGCAAAAATTTAAATGCATAATTTTGCCATTGGCATCATCAGCTATCTGTTAAAACCAGGGATCTAAAGGGATAAGACATTGGCCAATAAATTGATGTACATTACCAATGATGATGCACTAAATTACACCTTCTTTATGTTAAAATTAGTGGTTAAAACGTTTAAACACCCAACTTAATTAATTCAGTTAAGCCAACAAATAAGAAAACGGTATTATAAAACTTTTGGGACTTGTGTAATAAACAGGCCATTGTCCCCTCTCTATCTGGTCAAAACACATTTCAAAAGAAATAGGATGTTTGTGCATGTCTGTAGATTATGATGAGAATATATGGTTAGAATAAAAACTTTGATATATTTAGTAACTGTAATGTTTAAATGAAAATTCGGGATTCCATATGGACAAAATGTAATATAAGAGACTCTGTCTCCAAAGGGGTAAGAAAGCCTAAGATCAGCGTTGCGGAGCCGTTTAATTTTGGTGCGGCTCCGGCTCCGACCCATAATCAATAAAACTCGACATATTTTTTTCACCCGTCTATTTTTGACTTTTAAAGGTTTTAAAAGTTCAAATTTTGATTAAAATGGACTTGAAAAACTTAAAAGGGGCATTTGCACATGACAAAACATAGTTACCAAATTATACTTCATAAAAAATCTCTTTATTTATCTAGTCCAGAGCCGGAGCCGTTTTTTTTACGAAAATAACGGCCCCAGCTCCGGTTCCGGCTCCAGCAAAATATGGCGGCTCCATGGCTCCCGGCTCTGGCTCCATCTCCGGCTCCGCAACACTGCCTAAAAACCTCCCGGGACCAAATGGGTAGAGCTCAATCAGTTCACGAAATCTTAAGCTCCAAACAAAACAAAAAAACTGATTCTTCTTAATGATTTATAAGAAAAGAAAATTTGTCTTTTTTAAAAACGTTTTGGACGTTTTGATGTGTAGGCATGTGTAGGCCTGACATTATCTAAACAAATATGATTAGTCACTGCTTTTAATTGACGCTATGAGACAAGGAACCACATTAAGGATGGGGACTTTGGACTGGAAATTAAAATGGTTCCCAAAGACTTTGACTACTTTTAAGATATTGATTGGTCAATTCAAAATTTTTCAACCAATAATTTAAACCATAGGAGTAATTTTATTGGGGGGGGGGTAATCACCCCTTTACCCCACCTCCTTGGACGTCTTTGTTTGGGATGTAGATCAATTTATCGTCCATTTTCTCTAGAGATCCCTGCAATAGAAAGATAAAACACTGAAAGCCCTAACTCTAAAAATAGCCTAAAACTATCCGGGGACCTATCCTAACCTTCCCTAAAATGAAGAACTCAATCGATTCATTAGTTATTGAAATCTTAAGTTAAGAAAACAAATCGCATTAATTTATATATTAGGAATACCCAAGAATAGATAAAAATCACATAAATCAATAAACCAGAAATCTAAAATAAATTGCCCAAAATTAAACATGTAAGTATTGCTTAAATTATCCATTGATATTCTTACAAAATAACGAAAATATCTAGTTGAAGTTATAAAAAGTGTATCTAAAGGAAAGTTCGCCTGCGCCCCGAATGTATAAGGTTAAAGTGTAAGAAAGGAGAAAGATGCCCCTATGAATATAGTTAATGTGAAAATAAGTGAAAAATTTGAGAAACATATCTGCATATGAAGCATAAGGGGAATGTAGAGTATCGGAGAATTTAAGATGTCAGCCTTAATAGGATTAAGGTAGAACAAGTGTTAAAAAAGTAAAAGTTGCCCGCCCAGATAGGGTTAAGATATTAAATAATGTAACTCAGGTGAAATCCGCCTGCCTAGATAGAGCTAAGAACATGGTAAAGAATACCAGGAAAGTAAAAGCTGCCTGCCTTGATAGAGTTAAGGACATGATAAAGAATAACGGACAAGTGAAATCCGCCTGCCTAGATAGAGTTAAGAACATGGTGAAGAATAACCGGAAAGTGAAAGCAGACCACCTTGATAGAGTTAAGGACATGGTGAAGAATAACGGGAAAGTAAAAGCAGCCCGCCTAGATAGAGTTAAGAACATGGTGAAGAATAACAGGAAAGTGAAAGCAGCCCGCCTAGATAGGGTTAAGAAACAGTGAACAGGTTGCTTTAGTAGTAAGTTACAGGTTGTGATATAGTTAATTTAATAATTTAAATTAAAATGTGTTTAATTCGAGTAGAAACAAGCTTTTTGAGAATTATTTATTTGTGTTTTATCGTACAAACATACTTGGAATTGAAACCTAATTTAATTTTATATACTTTAGATTACGTTAGAGCAAAATGTTGGTTTCCTAATTATTGTAGATAGATAGATATTATATTAAATTGAAATTTCATTGTATATGTTCGGTTTTATGAAACAGAAACAATTATTTTCAAAGTTAGGCATGCGTTTTAAACATTTGGGAGGGAGGGATGGGATATTGGACTGTAAATCACAATGGTACCCAAAGTTTTATCATTCTAGTTATCTTGATCATTAGCTCAGAAGTTTTGAGCACTTTTATTGAATTTTGATTGGTTGTTTCCAAACTTGTAGTGTACAATCTTTTTACTAAATAGAGCAAATGAATCATAGAGTAGGTACGGCATTTATTGACAGTACATATATTGGTTAAATTCTTATAACACATTATTAAAGAAATAAATTGCTGTTTTATTAATAATCATTTAATTAAAATTCTAATTACTTCAACGCTTTTTTGTTTGTCTGTCTGTGATGTTGACAAGTTATACGTTTGTTGTTTGTCCCTTTTCACTACTTTAAAACTTGGATACAAAATGTTTTTTCTTCAGGTAATATATCCCTGTTTTCATAGTACTTTTATGTGGTAAAATATTTTTCTCGTATTCATTCGAATCCGGTGGATAGGAACCGGTTCTCATCCATACGAAAAAACTATGTCTAGCATCGTATTATATCCAGCTTTCTACGAATATAAAAAAGTACAATCATAAGATTAAAACCAGTTTTTTTAGACGGTGACTTCGGCACCTCGGGGCTACAAAAACTAGTTTTAATCTTATAATTGTACATTCTATATCCGTGGAAAGCCGTTTATAAAACGATGCGAGAAATAACTATTATGATATTTTTGCCTTTTTGTGCTTAATTTTGTATATTTATTCATTTACCAATAGTTATTTGTTAATATATTATGATACCTATAAATTAAATTTTTTCTCGTCTCAAGTCTTTGTTCATTAATAAACAATATTTCTTAATCTTAAAATATATTTCATTATTTTACTTTTAAAAACAAGGATGACAACGTCAATAAAAGCGAAGCTCAACGAATTAGGACAACAAACGTACAGCGGCCCAGTAATGAATATGGATCTGATTATAGAGATTCTGTGGTATTACACGCTGCTTAATTGTCATAAGAATCAACATTTTAAAATTATTCATCATCATCGCCACCAGTCATCTCTTTTTTCCAAAGTATTGGCCACATACAATGGTTCTCTAATCTTCTTTGGAGTTGGCATGAGTAGAGGCATCTCTGAAAGATGATATTTCTCAGGACTAAGGTATAACCAACAAGCCAAATAAATCTAATATAATATTTGGGGGGCAAATGTAGAGGTCGTCAATTTTACGATTTGTTGCCCCCCAACGACAGCTGAAAAACACGTATAGACTTTTAATACTCGTCTCTTCAATTATTGGATATTTAAAAAGCTTTTTTGAATTCCAAAAAATATTATTTGGATTGCTCTGCTAAGTCTGCGGGCATCTCGGAGCCGTAAAAATTCTCTGTTACATATCATTTACCAGATTTTAAAAGTAAAAGTTGTAACCAACTTTTAGCCGTCTATCTTTTACAGACAGATGATAATAATGCTTTGCGAGTGTGACTGCTGTATAAAGTGGCTTTTCAATAGGGTTGGGTCGGATATCTGGCCAACGTTCGAAATCCGGCAAATTACCGGATATCCGGCCGGATAAGCGGATATCCGGCGTCAAAAATCTGCCGGATATCATGTAACCGGATAGTTTTAATAATATCCAGTATCCGACCGGATATCCGGCCCAACCCTACTTTTCAATAAATAAATGTATAAGCTTAGATGTACAATCCAGACAGCTACCTAGCCCAAGTGGTGAAGACCATTATCGTCTGCTAGCAAAATCCTTGCTGTTCGTTTGCAGGGACTCGGCTGTGTTTATATTTCCGATGCTATTATTAGCTTATTTCAAAGACCCAATACAAAATCGAGATAGGATCCCTGCTCTGGGGGTAGAGTAACATATAGCTCATGCCCTTTTTACTTGCTTATTCTTCAACTTTTGGGTAGAAGAAGACACTTTTGTTTAGAGCAGACAAAGCATGATTCATTGATTATATCTCATAAAAAAATATATAAACAGACTGAGAATGAGAGAAAAAATCATGAAATACCAAAAACAAATATATTTTGAATGATAAACAAATTTCATATAAGACAAAAAAATACATTTATACCAAAATTTACTCTAACAACAATTACAATTAAGATAAAACATGAAAATAGAACAAAACTAAATAAATAATGGACCATAACATTTAATCTGACACAGTGAACCAAAAACTAAATTTATAAAGAAAAAAAAACTAATTTTAGATTAGGTAGGTTAAGATCGAGGATCAGGATATGAGCACTCAATGTCAATTTAAATTTTTAAGGGGTAGGGGTGTTTGGTGGTTCACTCGTCAGTTTGGGGGATTTTACCCATTAATACCCACATTAACCCATCACCAACATTATTTACAATTTGTTTTATTTTTGTAAAAATAACAAAAGATCAAAAACACAAAACATGAGTTGAAGCTTTATTGGCTGTGTCACCAAAATTATGTTCAACATCTGACCAACCGATTCAACCTGTTAGATCCAGAGATTTACCTGAAATATTTGGAAAATAATCATACAAAAGTTTAATTTAATAGGTTTAAAATTTTAGAGTCTTATCTTAATAGGTATCTTGATTTCAAAAATAATATTTGTTTAGGATTGTTATTTTTTTCTTTGGTTGAACTACAAAAATTGAATAAGATTTAATAGTTATTTCTCGCATTGCATATAAACGGCTTTCCGCGGATATAGAAAGTACAATTATGAGATTAATTTTTACCAAATTGCACCACAACATTACTGAGAGTCAAAAATTTTAAGGACATATTCTCAGGCGGAACAAATTTTTAACTATTTAACATGTAATGAATCATTAAAAACATAAAAAAATGTATTATACCTGGAATCTTACATACAGGATAGAACTCACTATTACATTGCATATCAGTCCAAAACCAACCATCAACTTTAGAAACCTGAAAGTAAAAATGCCAATATAGATTGTATACTAGGTATATTTATACAAAAAAAATCTTACTTCTCAACAAAGGAGAAACATTATTTCTATTAGATGATTTTGGAATATTACTCATACTCATTTATCCTACTTTCAATAATAATCATCATTTACAGGTCAGTGTTATAGGTAGAATGTCTTAGATAAGGCATTTAATTTTAAAGATATTAAGTAAGCATAAAAAAAAAGTTTCTTACAGCAAGACAGTCTTCATTTCCACCCACATTATCAGGCTGTCCACTGGCCCAATTGAAAAATGTAGCTGAAAATAAAGTTTAACTTAACCATTATGATAAAGAAGAGAACTATAAAGCTTAGAAACAACTAAACTCAAACTTGATAAGTTCCACAGATGAGAAAAAAAGTTTCCATCTAAAATAAATTTAGAAATAAGAGGTAAAGTTGCTAGATTTTTAATATTATTTACAGTGCATTAAAAGGGTTTATTGATTATATGATGATTATAGATAAGAATATCAAAACTTTCCTTATAATAAAGTAACAAGAGGTCAGTTTGTCTGTGTGTTTGTACAGAAGAATCTCCATATCCGCTGAACCAATCAGGTTCTCTTTAACAGGGTAGCTTCTCATAGGTCCCTGGAAGGTTTATAACTATTTTGGGGGAGGGTACCACCTCCTTCCCAAGAGAAATCACACAAATATCACAAACATTTTTTTGCGTAGAGACTAGAACGCGATATAGACAATTAATTCTCAAATTAGATATTTGAAATAAAAAACAAAACATTTAAAGTGCCACTAGAGGCATCTGGGCGCGTAGCCGATAGTTATATATATAATACCTATAGTAGCATCTTTCCAACTCCAGGTGCCTTCCACTTCTTTATCAGTTGCACCCAACCAAGCCCAATCAGTCTTATTAAGATTTTCATTGGATAGCAGTTCTTAATAACAACATAAAATCAAATCAGAAATATTTTTTAAAAATTTAAAATTGACAAAAGGGAGCTTAGGTGACTTTTCTGTTTCAAAATAATATTCAAAACTAACAGTCAAAGGAATTAAACTAAATAGAGAGTTACAGCTCTGAGATTTGACATGGCAGTTGCTTTATGGAGGTACAATATGGAACTGTGAAGAAACGGCGGTGGAATCGCCTTTTCTCGCCAAATTAGACAAATTTTCAATCATCTGAGATAATTTTTTTTCTCATAAAAATTTCCCTTATATTTTCTCTTGGCACTTGAAATATTTCAAACATGTCAATAAGTGTCAAGTGCAAATATATTGAACGGCATCATACTTCTAGTAAAACCACACTTTTCTTCTCCTGTATTAGCAGCCTTCCACGTTCCTGTCGTTCCTTATATTTGCATTTGGCAAGAAAAGGCGAAAAAAATCAGCGGGAAACAGCAGTTTTCGGCGGGAGCAGCGGTTCCGCCGCCGATTCTTAACAGTTCCATATTATACCTATTTAAAGCAACTGTCAAATCTCCCCACCTTTTGAATGTTTTTAATGTTTACCTTTAACAAATTCTTGTTCCTCTTGTGAGCGAATGGAAGCCAATTCAGCTCCTTGGACATGACAGTTGCTGCTAGCAAGATCCCATGACACAATATTTGGAATTACTTTGTAACAAGATCCTGAAAAAAATACACTTATTTACACAATTTATTTGTAAAGGGTGTAAATAAAAGGAACCTTTTATTTTTTCCTTTTTTTTCTATTTATTTTCTATAAAAAAATTATTCTTATCAAGTGGGATTTTAAATATTTTATAGTAAATATATAACCTGTAGAATAATCTCCTTTCCATCCATCTCTACATACTAAACATAAATTTAAAATCAAATTACACTTGTCTTTACATTTTTATCAAAATGATTATTACATTTTAAGTAAGTTTAAATACATAAATATTTTCAAATTACTATTTTGTTAAGGTTTTGTTTTATACCTACTCTAGTAATAAGCCTTTAAAATTGTATGAAAATTTAAAATGATCTTTATAATAAAATTTGTTTCTTACATGGAGTAGTTGTAGTAGTAGTTGCGGTTGTTGTAGAAGTAGTTGTAGTAGTTGTTGTAGTAGTTGTTGTTGTAGTTGTTGTTGTAGTAGAAACAATTGCTGTAATGAGAAGAAGTTTTAATTTTAACTCATTTACAATTATTGTCATTAACATTTCTTTTCAATTTCCTGTGTTGAGAAAAAGAAGTTAAGAGCCAAGTTTAGTTATGAATTTAAATATAATGTAGCTGCGACCCTTGCATCTAGGGGCACTGCATTCCAAGGGGTAGCAAAAGTGGATAAACATAGCCTAAAACTATTTAAGTTCTAAACTAAAAATTAAATAGCCTAAAACTATCCTGGGACCTATGTCAAGGTTTCTTGAAAATGAGAACTCATAAGGTTTATTAGTTATAAAAATCTTAAGCTATAGACAAAGAACCTTATAACTGTAAATAATAGGATGATAGGTTCCTACCTTGTTTCTTACAAAGAGCAGGGTAGGAATCAAAACAATCTCCATCCCACATTGTTACTGGGTTATCACCAGCCTAAAAATTACAACTACATTAATCTATGATACAATAGAAGCTATTCTGCTGATTGGATAAAAAAGAATCTTTTTAGAAAATTATCAAATTTATTCACTTTATTTAATTGTTATTTGATTAGTTTTTAAATTAGTTACAGGCCCACCTTAAAAATTCAAATTTGATGTATGACAAATTTCCAAAGTATATTAATGGATTACATTTTGATTAAATAAGAGATATCACTTCAAAGTCTTATGTATAAAATTTTTATGTTTATACTGCTATCATTCTTGTTAACAAAAGAAAATCTCCAAAATTTTCAAGGATGAGAATGCTGTCAACGTCAGCATGGAAAATGGATTTTCTTTACCATTAAGTTACCGAAGTTGTTACTTCATAAAGAATTTATAGAAAAAATTCACAATAAAATAACATTAGAATTCTAGAAAATTATTACCCTGAGACAGTCACCATCATTATTTGGCTGCCTTGGATTTTCTTGATTCCAATCAAGGATACTTGCTAAAAGATTATGTAATTATCAATTTGTACAATACATATGATCAATTCAAAATAATAATCTAACATATTGAGAATGACTCTACCTGCAGATCCATCTGTCCACTCCCAGATGCCTTCTACTTTGGCATCATTTCCACCCAGCCAAACTTTGTCAGCATTATAGTTACTTTGTTTCAGAAAATCTAAATTGAAACAAGGTAGATAGAATTATGTGTAATGTACTCCTTTACTAATCAATAAGTACACTGTGAGATAAGAATGCAAAACCAATATCCAATCATATTTGCTTTGAAAATAAAGCAACAATCTATCTTTTATATCATATTATTTATCAATACTAACAATTTATTTTATTCAGGAATCTTTCACCACCTACCGTTAAGTAACAAATACAAAACTTAAACCATGATTCATTTTCAGATGTGTTTTATGTTTAGTTATTAAAGGCAATTACTTTAAGATGAGATAGTTTCAAAAAAAGCTGAAAGTCAAACCATTAACTTGATAAGAACCATCTATTTGCTTAGTTCAAGATATGTTGATTTAATTTCTGTTGTTTTACAGAGGTTTAATCATTACAAATTCTGTTTAATATTAAAGTATATCAATATAACCTAAAATAAAAAATAAAAATTTTAACTGTAATTTGAAAATTTTACCAACCTTTAACAAAGTTCCATTCCTGAATTGATCGTACAGATGAAAGTTCAGCACCTTCAGATTTACAACTTGAATTGGCGACATACCAATTTGTTGCATTTGTCAATACTTTGTAACATGTTCCTAAATATATGAAAATTTGATTAGAGATATATAATATAATAAATAATATATTTGAATGATTTATTCTTACTATTTACTATGGTACTCATCACCCCCCCCCCCTTACCAACTCATTAACACCCTTAACACTCATTCTTACTTAACATCTACAAAGAAATAGCAAACTATTCCTTCCTTTTTTTCCCCCAAAATCATATGTCTGACTTTAAGTAATATATTAGGACATAAATATGTTTATGACACCATACAGATTTAGTTACCAATTTGGTTCAAAATGAATATTTTTCACAATGTTATAACTTTAACTGTAGAAACTTCTCTTTAATTTAAAAATTAAAGGTTGTAATTTTTACCTGCTTCTGCATGTTCAGTCCATCCATTTTCACATCTACCCAAGGATCCTGATGTAATTTTCTCACCTGCATAAAACAAATTCTGATATTACAAATTCTACATATATCTTTTATAAGTAATCCAAACTAGCTTTGATCAAAGTCAGATCCAAGAAGAGAAGGAGTTGCTCAAAAAATGTTGGTATATTCTTGTTTTCTTCTCTTATTTTTTGTTTCATAGCAAGGAGGGGCAAATTTGACCTACATCTGTTTTACCAAAATCTAACTTTTCTGCTAAAGCTTTACTATAAGTCAAACATTACAGAGTCATATTTAGCAAAGTAATTATAAATTCTACTAAAATTATAGGAGTATTGGGTACAATATCTAAAAAGTAATGCAAAATGCTAGAGTATATAAAACTCACCTAGTTTTTTACAAATAGTGGGGAGATCTTTCCAGTCAGTGCAAGTTTCATCATGCCATTTTAGATCTGATTGGCTCAGGACCTGAAAAAAGACTATTTGATATGTCTGAAATACCAGCAATTGTCTTTTTTCTAACATCATTTTGGTTTGAAGATTGAAATAGAAGATGTTTTTCTCTCATACAAAATATGCAAGTTATCACATTAGTAGGTTAGTTTGAATGCATCACTATCAAATTTAAAAATTTTACCATGCAGTCTTGATTGTCATTCAAGTTATCTGGTTGTCCACTTTGCCAATCAGAAAACTCAACTAAACAATCAAAATTAGTGCATCTAAATTTTCACATGAAATTAATTAGATTAAATAATATGTAATAACATTAACGTTGTGGATAAAATGATATATAACAAAATTAATGTTGTAGATGTACCTGGAGTTTCATCTATCCATACCCAAGAGTTTTCTGATCTAAAGTCACTACCCCCAAGCCAGAATCCAACTTCTTCATTACTGCTTCTTATCAGATCTAAAAGCAAACAAACTTTCAATACCAAATATTATTAACTAAAAGATTCGCCACTAGCATCTAGGGGCTCTATATTTAGGGGAGCAATCACCTCAAATCACCCAAAGGCTTAATTCTAAGGTAATAAAATAGCCTAAAAACATTCCATAACCTATGTGAATCTTCCCTTAAAAGGGGAACTCAATCAGTTCAGTAGTTATTGAAACCCTTAGCTTCAGATAAAAAACACCTTACTACTTTATATAATGGGATGCATGATTAATTAAGTGAGTATAATACACCAACCTTTAATAAAATCATTCTCACTGCGTGTGCTAATATAGGTTATTTCAGCACTTTCATTTTCACAGTTTCTTTTGGCATTGTTCCAGTTAGTCCTCTCTTCCATGACTTTGTAACAATATCCTTTGAAAATGTAAATGTTATTTTATGTTTATAGAGTTTTTTACCTATTTCTTAAAACTGCTTTTATCATTTCTATTTTTACCTATTTCTTAAAACTGCTTTTATTGTTTCTATTTTTTATACCTGTTTTAGAATTTGCAGTCCATCCTTCTTCACATTGCACTAAAATACAAATATTTTGAAATTGAGGTTAAGTAACAAAAAATTTACAATTTTACAGTCAAAATACAAATTGTATTGAAAACAATGGGGCTAAATATGATCACCTGTAACTGCTACTGTTGAAGGAGATGTTGTGGGGGTTGTTGGTATGAAAATTGTATAATCTAAATATATTTAATATTATTTAGTGCCTTATGCATTAATTTACTATTTCTGTTAGTCTTATACTTTAAATAGTTTTAAATCCTAACAATTTTAAATATGAGGCATTATTTTTTAAGATAAAAGGACTTACTTTTCTTCAAAACTAACCAAGGTTTTGTTTCTCCCAGACTTGCATTGAAAAACTTTAGCAGTAGTTTTAAATTATAAAAAGCCAGGTATAATTTGTAAATGGACATTTGAATTAGATAAAACTACTTTTTGTTGTGGTAGCATATTTTAAAATTAATGTCAATAAATTACATTAAATGACACTTGATATGCCTTACATGACAGTTAAATACAAAGAGCAACTGTAGGTGCAAGTACAATTAATAAAACTATTCCTTTTCACAATATTCCCACAGGTTCTGACAGGTGCCATTATTTGTTGGCCATCCTATGAAAGTATTAAACAAACATATAAATCAATTCAATTCAAAATTTATATTTTCATTTTTTAAAAATAACTATAAACTTAACCTCAAAAAATGCTATCTCAATACATATTGGATACATAAAGTGTTTACATTGCATCCAGATAAGTGGAGTTTTGTGAGATGAAAGTAAGGGGAGATTTGAAATAAACTCACCTGGTTGTTCATAGTCAGTGCATCCATAGAAGTAATGAGCACAATCATTGAGGTCTTTTGGTGGATTTTTGGCCAAGAAGAAATGCCATCCTTTAAATTAACAATAAAGGTACAACAGTTTCAATATTTTGATTTAAATGAATTTGATTAAATGGAAAAATATCTTTTTTTTCTTTAAAACAGGTTTTATTTTTCAGTCCTAATGTATTGTTTCAAATGCTAAATAAACTTTATTTATGATCAAAATTACATTATACTTAGTGCAGGAATTAACTCACATTTTTGCTTTCATGAAGCAATAATATTGAGATTTTTTTACCTTCCATTTGAAGATTGTTTGGCCATGGTCTATAGACTTGAATTTTAGCCTGGGATACCTCAAGCCCAAGCATGAGAATGAACAGCAACAATATCTTCATCTTAAAATTATTTAAGAATGAAAATAAAATGCTGATAAAATAACTTATTTTCTCATGTTTATTCAAAACTGATTAATATCCAGTGGATTAGAACCGGTTCTCATCCATAAGAAAAAACTATGTCTCATAAGAAAAAACTATGTCTAGCATCGTATTATATCCAGTTTTCTACAAATATAAAAATGTACAATCAGAAGATTAAAATCAGAATTTTTTTTTATCCCGTGCCTTCGGCATCTCAAGGCTAAAAAAACTGGTTTAAATCTTAAAATTGTACATTTTATATCCACGGAAATCTGTTTATAATACAATGCAAGAAATAACTATTAACATATATTCCCCTTTTGTTAATTTTGATAATTCACCTTTGAAGATATTAGAGAAGTCACTAACACTATGAAAGTCTTTTGAACCTCACTTATCCTAACTAAAATTAGCATACATGAATTAAATTTGGATTCCAAATTATATCATATTATTTTAAATAAACAGCCGAAATATTTTTTTTCAATAAATATTGGCATTTGTAAAAATAAAATACTGAAGTTCAACATTTTAGGGAAGCTTTACATAGGTCCTGGTATGGTTTTAGGCTATTTTTATTATCATCCCTTTCCATAAAACATAGAACCAGTAGAGGCTAGGGTCAAATGCACTAGTAGTAAATATAGTACACACAATTAAATTAAAACTGTATGTTACTTTACTATTTAAAAAAGCTAGATTAAACAAGAACAGTTTTCATGGAAACTCTTGCCTTTCAAAAAAAGATTACTTTTCTTTCATGTTAAGACATATAAAATCACCCCAATCTATAGTACAAAGAAGAACGATGTTTGTCTGATTGTCTGTCTGTCTGTCTGTTTGTTTGTCTGTCTGTCTGTTTGTTTGTAGCAAAGGATCTCGCTAACCGCTGAACCGATCAGGTTTTACTTTACAGAGTAGCTTCTCGTAGGTCCCGGGAAGGTTTATAACTATTTTCTTTGGGGGTGGGACACTCCCCCCCCAAAAATTTTTTTTAAAAATTTCTCTTTTTAAACTAAAATTAAAATAGTGGGGTCGACTACCTCCCCTGAGGCTAGGGGTGAAGCCGCTAGTATTAATAAAAACTAACAAAAATAACAGTTCTTATAGACCTATTATAGCCAATTTGAATTGGTGGATGAAGTTAAAACTCTATGCCTTTTTATATCAAAAAGGCAAAAAAATGTTATTGTTACTACAAATTAAATAAATAAATGACACTTACCTTGGTGTCTTATCCCAGATCTTTTGTGAATGAGGGGCAAAACCAAACTGAGAAAATAATTTTCTTTCTCTCCAATTATTAATTATTTTTAGAAAGTTTATGCAGTGGTGAGTACTTAATCAATTCTGAAAGGATTTTGTATCCTAATTTTTCAGTTAATAATTCACATTGTGTTGGATGACAAAAAAAGTTGAATGTAAGAAAAAGAGGTGCTTTCAGAAACATATTCTCAATAAAATTGCAAATGTTTTATCTCAGGAGAAATTCAAACTTAGAGAGGTTGTTAAAAAAATATTTTTCTCGTATTCATTCGAATCCAGTGGATAGGAACCGGTTTTCATCCATACGAAAAAACTATGTCTAGCATCGTATTATATCCAGCTTT
>LS055422.1:0-15991 GCA_900241095.1 Acartia tonsa
CTTCGCTCCTATTCCGTGGTTCAACACATAGCGCATCCTCTCGTTATAGGAGGTGATAGGTTCGAATCTCGGCCCGACACCGCGTCACAACTAAAGACATTAAATATTGTTCCTACTTCTTCTAATTCAGGTGCGCGACATTAATAGTTAGATTAGGGGGGATGCCTTGGCCCATAAACAGTTAGAGTAGGGGTAAGGTAATCTTCGCTACTAGAACGCTAATTCAACTAACCTGAAGCCACTTAGGTATGGTAACTTTAGCGTGTGTAAACCCAAGTCTCTGCAGGATATAATCAACACCGTAGGGTTCTATATGGCGACCTAAACAACAAATATTATCTCAAGTACATCTTTCCAAAAAAAATCGGTATTAGAATAATGATAGAATTTGTTTCTTTGTTTATATATTCCTGAAACAAATAGGTGAACTTTATGAAGCGTTTATAAATTCGTTCTCTCATTCTTTTGCCTAAAATTTAGCATTGTCCAAACTAAAGTTTTCAACAAATAATTTGAAACTTTATTAATAGGGACATTTTGTTTGTCATATTTTAACGTCTTTTGTTTCATCCCTAAATATATATCCATGGACCATAAGGGATAAGACAATGGACGCTAATTTGATGTACATCCCCCATGATGATATACAAAATTATTCCATTTGCAGATTAAAATTATCAAATTAAAAAGTTTGGAACCCAAATCACCACACAATAAAAGTAAATAACATTTTTTTTAAAACGTGGTTATAAAACTTTGGGTACTAGTTTAACATACAGCCCAATGTTCCCTCCCACCCTGAATTTACCTGCTAAAGATTGGAGCCTGACCGTGGGTTCCAGTCTCCAAGTTTGACATTCAAAATTTCTCCAATCATTCTGAAATTATTTTACATTTTACATTATTTGTAGCTGTGCCCATAATTTTGACACATTATCAGCCAACATATATAAAATCTAACGGTTGCCTGTATAAGATTTTGTAAAACTTACGAAAAAATAATACCAAATTAAATTAAAATGTATTGTTTAGGTTAGTAAAGTTTGAACAAAGTGAATTATTCTTTGGATAAGATTCAAACTATTAAATGTACTGTACAATTTTATTTACGTCAGGTAGTAATATAAAAACCTAAATTAAATAATTATTAATCACGGGCCAAGGTCTTCTAAATTCATACTTTTTATAACTCATGTGAAGGAATGGCCCTAAAGTGATATTACATTTTAGGAACTAAATACAAATATAAATATAATATATAATAGAATAGCTGCGCTTCTAAAAATATTTGTACCTGGAAAGAAGAGCTGGCAGTTTTTTCTTTGCCTGCAGTATCTCCTTTCTTGGAGGATTCCTCTCCTGTACCTGAATCTGGAGTTGCAGCTTCTAAATTAAATGATTATGAAAGAATAGTAAACTGTAACCCAGAAAATTATAAATATAATTACATATTTTTCTTATAAAATGTTGAAAATATATTAATTTATGGCAAGTGATACAGTATCGCTTCTATGTAGAATAAAATAAACACGATAATTTCCATGTGTGGACTTAAAAACTTTGGGGATCATAGACATCCTCAACATTTTAATAAACATATTTGTACCTGTATTTGAACTGGATGAGGCTGCAGGCGGGGTAATGCCGGTTTGATTTGACAATACTCTATCCTTCTCCTGCAAACATACATCAGTTTTCATTTCCTAGATACTCTTTTTTAAAAGTGCGATGAGTACCTAATGAAGAAGTTCTAAGAGCAATTTTTCTTGTGATTAATTACAGAATATTTACTTCATTGTGATGTACTGGTAACCTTATTTTCAAGTAAATGTTTTTTTTCTTATGTTTGAAATTTCTAAATTAGATTACTATTAGCACTTTACTATTTTCTTCAAATATTCTGAATAAATCTGATTTTCATGGCCGTTCAGCGAAAACTCTTAAATTGAATTAATTGCCCATTGTCCCATCCCTGTATCCCTGATACTTCTTCCTTATGCTTTTTTTCAGAGATTAAGGAAAGAGAAAGCGCTTCTGGGTAGCAATGACCTCGTGAGCTAGAATTTGTAGGCGGCTAAATCATTTTTTTAAAAACATTACCTTGACATAGGAAATGATAAGATCATGAAGGAAGAAAAATGCTTCAGCATCCACAGTTACATAAATATGATCCTAGAAAGAAGAACAATGTTAAATATTAATCTTATTTTTTATATTTAACTTTTGTGATGGGATTTAACTAATCATTCCAGGTTAGGTTCGGTTTTTGAGACATCAATCTATTCATAACTAAAAATCTTCAATCTTATGATATAGTAAAATTCATCCCATTAATTTCATTTTTGAATATTGATTCCTTAGACGATTATACACAATATTTAAAGCAAAGCAGCTCTCTAATTAAGTTAAGTGTAAGCATACTTTATTAAAGTAATTTTGGGGAACATTAAATTTTGTTCAGACTTCTAAAAAGTTTTTAATATTAAATGAATTGATGCTTTATATTTGCTAATGCTAGTTTGTCTGACGTTCTAACGGTATGATTTAAATCAAAAGCTGTAATTAAATCAACTATATTTAAAGCAAAAATACCTCAAATTCTGTAATAAATGTGCATTTAACAACAGGACGAGGATCTTCTGATGTTGGTGGATGTTCTCCCTACAATTAAACTTTTGTTTAATCAACAGTTTGACTTAAACAAAGCAGTTGATAAATACTGACAACAAAATAAAATAATTTTTACTTTTATCTATCACCAAATTTATAATATAGGTTCCTTTTAACATGAGTGTTGTTTTTCAGAAACAGTTTGAAGTTATTATAGTTATAGTATTAGAGTAGACAATAGAAGGGTAAAGAGTTGAATAACTGTATGTCCCCTTCCGAGGACCCTGTGCCGACTTTCAATTGGGCCCTTAAAATTGACCAATAGAGTTAGGGATATAAACAAGAGAGCAGAAAAAGTTTGCTTCCAGAGAAAAAAGATCCCAACAGCTGGATCCAGGTTTTGTCTGGATATACATCTTTATTTATAGATCTATTGCTATATTATTTAAATTAAAATTTTTAGTATAAAAAAGATTACCTGCATATGACCAGATTTAAGGATCATACTCATACAAGGAACAGCAAATATAATCTCAAGACTCTGATTATATGGCCCTAAAATAATAAGTTTTAAGAATCAGTCTTATTGGATTTAATTTTAATTTAATTTAATATTTAAAGACTAAGCTCTTTTTCAAGAGGGTCAGGCCTCCCAACCATTTCCTACCTATAAGTCGGTCAGAGATCATCATGAGGTTTCATTACTTTAATTGTAGACCAATAGAAACTTTAATAAGCCAAAATAAACCTCATATCTAAAACTTCAAACTACTTTCCAGTATGGTTTTAAATTGATTAATAGTCGCTGGGTTACAACTGGTTAACAGGCATATTGAAAACCATGTATAGAATTGTATTATAGACAATTTTACATGAATACTAAATTAAAAATCATAAATGGAATACCAGTTTGTAAGCCCATAAATCCGGCCGCTCAGGCCTAACAAAACTAGTTTTAATATTATAATTATTCATTTTAATATCCGCGGAAATATAATAGGATGGGATAAATAACTATTAAATTGATGATTTTTAAAAATGTAATCAAAATATTTGTGACACAAACCTTTGTCTCTAAGTCCTGATTTGAGATCAGCATTGCTGATGACAGGGAACCTATCCACCTCGTCCAGGTCGCTGTTCTTGAACGCGTAGCTGAACCACTCGGACAAGGTCTTGAACTGGGGCGAATACATGTAGTTACGCGAGATCTTGCACACCTGCCGCAAAATTCAAGATAATTCATAACCAAATAAAATGTTATATAAAGTAGTAAGGTTTCTTCTTTGTTTATAAGTTAAAATCTCGTTTACTACAGAACCGATTGAGTTCTCCTTTTCAGAGAAGCTTCGCATTAGATAGATTATTAAATTATCTTTCCTTGGCCATAGATTCATGTTGAGCAAACGCCATGGAGTCAGCCATGCCCAGGGAGAACACCATCTGCTGTTCAATGCTGGTCTTCTTTGTGTTGTCAACCATGACACCCTGGGCCTCGCTGTTGAAGGAGATGAAGGGATCCTTCAGGGAGAACAGGGCCCAAGATTTTGCCTTGAAGTTGATGCCATGGAAGCAGGCCAGGGATATGTGCTTCCCTGACAGTTCAAGACGCCCGCCTGGGTTAATCAATATTAAATTAAAATATAATTAAATGTGTATTTTTGTATGCTTAAAAAGAAACTTATTTTACCTTAAAAACTGTAAGTATATATAAAATATTATGACATAAACCTATATACATTCACTGAAAAAAAAACACGAAGAAACATTTTAAATTAGAATAAAAATAACCAAGATAACAACATCCATGAGAAGCTAAGATCTTTAATATTATTAATTCCTAGAATGGAGCCAGATTTAGGCAGCGGAATGGCCAGATTCTTAATTTTAACACCAGAAGCCCTCTCCAGAGCGTGTTGCCAGTGTCTAAGTGAGTGGCGTGTCATCACTTCCGCAAATGAAAAATTCGCAAAACAGAGTTTTAAAGGAAAGCTTATTTTCAAAATAATCGCTAAATATCCAGTTTAAGACTCAATATAGAAATAACACAAAATCTTGCTAGGTCAACGAATTCGACGCTTGTACTTCAGGTGTTATTTTGTCTGAAAAATGACTGACTTATTGTAGATTATTAGAATAATTAGATTATAGACGTCTAAGGTGGGGGTTAAATTCCTTCACACGTAAATTCTTTCAAAGATGTAAAAAATTTCAAATAAAAGCTTGTCTACAATAATCCTATGCTATATTTATAAACTTATCAACAATACTAATGTCAAATTTTGCGCAGTAATATCAATTTACGGTTATGCAACTGACGCGGAAGTGATATGACACCTGTGGTGGGATACAGTCTGGCTGGAGCTGGATCTCATACTGCTGGAAGACCTCTTGCCAAGTTTGATTCCACTTCCACCCAAGGCACCTCCCCCGACACCCCTGGTCATAAACACACTTGTTTTTTTTTAATGGTGGAGATACTTTCATAGTTTTATAAGGTTTGGGTTAGCTGGATGGGACATGATAAAATATACTTGTAAACAAAGTTTTATAATATGCTCTCTCGTGTGTTGACTTAAAAACTGTGGGTACTTTTATTACATCTTGATTGGTTGGTTCAATTTAAAAGCGTCCAAATTTTTAAACCAATAATTTTCAAAGGGATCTTATGAGATAAGTCAATGTTTTTTAAATTGATAATAAAACATAATATTGTTAGGAAGTTTGAAGTACCGAAATTTTTGGAACATTGGATACAAGTTTTATTTACATTCCAATGTCCACTTCCTCTCAGGTTTTACTCCATTTTCTACAAAAAAAAAGGCCCTCCCCCCCCCCCCTCCGCTTAAGTAGAATCTGCGACCGAACACATCCTTTTTTAACTCGAACCAAAGATAAATTTCTTTGAATAAATAGCCCCCCAAAAAATTAGGAAAATTAAAGTATATATTATCTTTTTTTTTTAAATAAGTGCCATTCCTGTTATTAGCTCCCGGCCAAGGTTCTAGAATACTGAGCACCCGTTTACTAGATTTAAACTGCTGTACAAAGAACTCCTCAAGCTTGTAGTAAATCTTCAACAAATCCGCATTTGTAGACTTGCTAATCATAAGCTGTAACTGATCCCATTTCAGATCTCCAAATATGTAGACCATTGATCTGTTTGACGTACTGCCGCTAGCTCCACTCTCTGCGGGTGTAGCTGATGGTACCTGCCATTCGTTGGCCAGGGAAACGTTGAGATGGCTGACCCGGCCCATGAGGA
Organism: Acartia tonsa; assembly: GCA_900241095.1. Classification (NCBI taxonomy): domain Eukaryota; kingdom Metazoa; phylum Arthropoda; class Copepoda; order Calanoida; family Acartiidae; genus Acartia; species Acartia tonsa. Next base: position 5,876 of record LS055422.1, read on the forward strand.
CGCTGGTCCCCATGTAGTCTACGCGTACCTCCATGGCGTCAAGTTTCATTCCAACCTTTAGCAATTACAGTTATATATAAATGTTAGGTATATATATTTTTAATAAATAATCTACTATATACATTTCATATCAAACTTAAAATCATGTAATATTTTAGTAGGTAGCTATTGTCAATAAATCACAAGTTATGAATTTTTTCGCGTATTTTGCGTAGAGTTGTGTGTTAGCGTTTAGTCAAATGCACATATTAAGTTAAACTGTACTTAATTATGAACATCTCGTATATTTATACATTTGGTCAAAATTAAAAGCTAATTACCTTAATAAGCGCATTTGACTAAACGCCAACACACAAATTTACAGAAAATACGCGAAAATAATACCCACTTAGTTATTGTTGTCAACCGTACGGGACAAATTATACCTTACTTATAGAGAAAATGAGCTTTAAAACAAGAATATCTTACCTTATGCTTTGGTTCTTGACCAAAATCCTCTAGAACTCTAGCATAAATATCAATCTTCCCCAGGTTTAGCAGACCACCAATGATACCTCCTTTAGCCTCCAGGCTTGATCCTTCCAGTCCTATGCCAATAAACAGATCCTTGTGACCAGAACTGCCAATGGACAGGCGACCTTCAGAGGTAAAATCTTTGGAGATCCACGAAACTGTTCCCATCACATTTCCCATATTCATGCCAACCTCTAATTCCTTAAACTTGACAGCAAAGAGAACCAAGGTTTCCCAGGATTGGGAGTTTTGTTTCTTTAGAAGATTTGCATTTGATTTGCTTTTGTTTATGGCTGATGATCCGTAGGCGTTGGAATTGTTCTGGCTGCGTTTTAGGTTAGGTGTTCCAAGTTGAGATCCAGGTAGGACTAGTGACTGTTTTCTGCCATGGAATATTGAATCCTGTGGAGAAGACGGGCTTTGGTCTGTTTTATGAGCTGCTACAACCCCTGCAGGGGTGTTGCCAAACTGGCTAAAGTCATGAGTAAAATCAGCAGGTGAATCAAAGTCTGTATATATATGGGTTGCTTTTTGTTCACCTAAGAACAGCCGCCGCACTAGGGTTCGCCTGTACCAAGCCTTGGGGAAGGCAAGAATTTCAGTCAGCTTTCGCATGTCATAGTTAAATGTAGCTTTACCAATGTCAACAATGGTACTAAATCTAACACAAGCTTTGCCAAAAGGATCACTGATCTGCTTTGGCAACTTTGCTGATGATTCCCTGTTCACCTTTTCAAATGCCAATTTTCTTGATCTTGATATGTGAAACTTGACAAAGGCAACCTTTACACTCAAAGAATCTTTGCGATCCTGTGTTGAATTGGCGCCCTTCAGATAAGCTCCACCGTAAGGATGAAAAACATGGACAGAAAAGTCCGCCAAACAACCAGTGACGCTTAATCCTCCAGAATTTTCTTTCTTTTTATCTTCCAGGTTAGATGAAGACTGTTCGCGTTTTATACTGCTGGGAAATCCTGAAGCTTGAGGTGGATTAACACCCAACCCATCACCACTGGGACCTCCTCCTTCAGCAAAATCAAGCTCTGACCTCTTTGATGAAAATACAAGGTCCAGGGAGGGTAGGGTCAACATGCATTCAACTCTTGACACTGGCATACAGGAAAACTGAAACTGGTTGCTCTTCATGTGGAAGTATACAATAACATCAACGGGGTAGGAAATGGTTGTTGTTTGAACATCCTCATCTACACTATTATCAACTATATCCACAGCGTTTGCTGACCAACCAATCTTTGAAATATTAGATATAGGTTCAATTGCTTGCTCTAAAAATTCTAGGATGGCTGGGGTTATGATGGTCTTTTCAGGAATACTTTGTAGGGTAACCCAGGTGCTCAAAACTGCCTTTTTACCACCAGTCTTTCTTGTGAGTGCTCCAAGACTTCCTTCACTGTCTCTTGTTGGCAGATCAAGATTAACAATCTCCATATCAGGATCTGTTTTGGATGTAAAATGAACCTTAACATCCAGGCCAGGTATGTAAAATATTGTGGCAATTTCTCTGTTCACAGACAATGTAGATCTTTCCTTATTTCTGCTCTTGTCTTTATCTGAATAATGTCTGAATTTTCGCTGGGACAATGGACTGTCAGACGGATCATAAAAATTGGAGGATTTATCTTTCTTACTTTTTCCTTTGTCTTCTTCCATTTTTGTGTGAAGAATACATTTTCCATAGTTGATAAAGATCTTGAAATCAAAGATATAATCAACATTAGGCTCAGTAGCACCCTTCTTATCAACAGTATTTGCATTGTTGCCACTTGTATTCGCTCCGCTCTGATGTTTAGGACTGATATTGTCAACAGATAAGCTTTCAATACTGCTGATACCAGCATTATCTGGGTCAGGATACATTGAAACGTCCTCGTTGATTGTGTGACATTTCCTGTAAAAAATAGGTACACAATTTTATGATTAAAAAGGTGACAAATAATCAAACATACAGTTTACAAAGCTATATTTTTCTCTTTGTACCTTAAGATACCTTTATAAGGTCACAACGCTTTTTTGGGGGGTCATTTAACACAATAGGGAAAAAACCTGCTCATAACAACAGATAAACATACTAAATCTCTAATAGGTGATAAAAATATTTAACAAAAGGATGTGTTTTCCTCAAAGTTTCAAGCGATCAGAAAAAACCTATATAATCTCTTATTAAAAAACGCGAAAAACTACACCCGGGAGTCGGGAAGTGGAGGGTTTTCTGTGCCCAATTGAGAACTTTGCGAGAAACTGCTGATATATTTCTCACCTTTCATAGAAAGCTTTCTTTCTCTCTCTAGCAGATCCTGTTGGTGGACTAACTTTCACTGGCTCTTCCTCTTCTTGCTAAATTATACTTATTTTACTATGTGCTTCGCCCCTACCATCTAGGGGAAGGCGAGGTAAATCATGAAAATAGCCTAAAACTATCCAAATACGTTTATAAAGCTTCCCTAAAAATTACAACCCATTCATATCAGTGATTTCCGAGATCTTAACCTTCAAACAAAATAAACCTACTTCTTTATATAATAGGATGGAAAAAATTAATAGGTATCTGATCAATTTTAGCAGAAATGGAATGTGAGACGGGGTGTTGCACGCAATAATCACGAATGCAAAATAGCCGCTACTTGCAAGTAGTGTAAAAAATCAAATATTGAATTCTAAAGATATTGTTCAGTATGTTACTGACTAATCTGTAAGTTGTAAACTAGATTATGAGGGCGCTCTTCACACAAAAAATCAGCAGTCTATCTCAAATAAGATCCATGAAAATTATATAACTTTAATACCATTAGGGACTGACAGACTAACTGAGGGGTAAAATGACTGACATCCGAACGAACAGACAAAGTGTGTTAAAGAGTAGCTTCGCTACAAAAATATTAATAAGACAACTGAGAAAAAACTAGACTTACCTCTAATCCTACAGCATCTACGGCATCCTTGCTACCACTCTCCAACCTAGCCCGCACACTCTCATCAAAGGACATATCATCATAGCTTCCCAACTCCATTTGGGCAGCAGGGTACAAGGACCTCCCCCTCAGCATTATCCCCCGGGTTGGGGGCCCCGTGGGGGTCATTGCTGATCCGCCCCAGCCAAATTTTTCCTTAATACTCTGGGTTCTTGCACTTTGGCGGCGGAACTTCTGGACCATTTCTTTTCTAAAATCTTTCGAAGCAAAAGCTTCCATGTCTGACAACTTTTTACATTCAATTTCAATGGTTTTCTCAGAGGCTCCCAATTTTTTGAGGTCTTCAATTATTTTTGATTGCTCCAACATTTCTTCTCTCATTTTCTTTGCACGTTGGCCTGTTGTAATGAATAATATTAATTATTAATAAATATTAACATTCATTTGATAAGGGTAAAAGCAACCAAAATCTTTTGTCAATTTGTAATCAAATGTTTTACTAAATTCAAACTAATCTACCCCCTAAATATCTGAAATTTTAAAAATTCTGCTTACAATCTTGAATTCCCATTCTTAAACATTTAGGTCATTTATCTTAATTAATTTCTTTCAAACAGGTCACCTCGAAATTGTAAAAATTAATATATACATTCCTGGATCAATAGAGGCATCAAAAACAAAGCTTGGCAGATTTTCTATTTGTATTGCTCTCTTCTTTACAGCAGCTGTATAATCATCAACAAGAATGACGTCACTGTCAATATCATCACTGATGGAAGAGTCCTCTGTAATTTCATCCTCTTCACCTGTCAGTGTGGTGAGGGTGTGTCCCAAGGAGCTCAGATGCTTTCCTATACCTGTATCAACCTTAAAATGAACGATTTTTTTTACATATAAATAATACAGAAATTAAAGCTAACAACATTTTGATGAAAAAATAACAATTGAGTATTATACAGTGATAATTTGAAAAAAACTATTAAAATAACCTAATAAAGATAAAACTAGAAGTAAAGTAAAGTTTAATTTTTACAAGTATACAGAAAAAAATCATTAAAGATGACATTTTCGGTAGATGCTTAATCAGATTTAAGCAATTTAAATTCTATCTGTAGCAAAGGATCGCTGAAACGGGTTGACTGATTGAAATATTCTTTTCAGAAAAGGTTTTTAGATTGCATTCTTTAGATTGGACTCACAGCCACTAGAGACAAGGGTTGAAGAAACAAGTATTATAAACAAAGATTCACAGTCAATCTATAAAGTGACTGACATAAACTGCGGCTTACCTTAACATCAACTCCAGTCATTTGCCATTTGATGTTTAGAATCCACTTTGCATTCTTGACAGTCTTGGTCCTCTCATCAAACTGTGCCTTCACTGTCTTACTGCACACCTCGTAGGAGCCCTTCAGTTCAGGTTCAGTTATACATTGGGGTTATTGCAAGGTTAGGTCAAGACAAGCATTAGTTTTAGCATACTTGTAAAAGACGTGAAACAACATTTTTAAATTGTAGCATTTGTTCAAGCAACCGATCTATAGTATAGATGTAAATATATACAAAAAACTACCTCCCTTCCTTTTTCAATGACCTTATTCGTCTACTAACTACCTAATTATTTCCTGCTACTGTTAATACACACCACACCGTTCGTTGATTTTCAATGACCCAATAGTAAGGACAGTGCGATGGGGAGATACAGTTATTCAACCCTTTCCCTCTCTAGTTTTTTACTGTAATGTTCAAGCTCTATTATTAATATCCCCTTATTTATCATGAACCCCTAAAAATCGTAACCCAATGTAAGAAAAGGAATTGTTATTAAAATCAAAATAAACCCATGTCATTTTTTTATATGTATAAAACTTTTCCTTAGATACAGTACATAGATTCAACAGATTTTCATCTTTTCTGTCTGGTTTCCAATCATCTAGAGTGTGGTTAAAATCTTCTGCAAACCTAATAAACAAGAGTATAAATATAAATATACATATGTATATATATTATCATTAAAATGCAGAGTAGAGGATTTAATTAGAGGATAAAAGGATAGCAGTCAAAGTTGAGAGAAAATTTTAGAAAAATCTTCAATTAATACTTAAAATTTTTGTCTGTATCTTTAAAATGTATACCTAATTAACCGAATTATATTATAAAAGGAGGGTGAATATTCTGGCCGGTTTTTTAGGCGCTATTCAATACCAAGCAAATTTTGGGCTGTAAGACAAGTGTACCGTAAATAGAGGGTTAGTAAATAAACTACTCTAATTCATCTGAACTGTTAATTTGTTAAACCAACAACAGCTCACTAAAAGAAAACATGAATCAAACAATTAAAATTTCTCTATGTGCCATACCTGATGCAAAGATCATCAAACTTGCCCTTGCTGACCATGGACTGGGCCGAGCACGCCGAGATACTCGTAGTCTCCACCGTGCACACTATAGCCCCGCGATTCTCACTATCCACCCCTCCCCCACCTCTGTTGGTGGGGTCAGACATCAGCGGGATGGCTACGCCGATGTCAGTGACGTTGAGCTGGAGGAAAAGAGTGCCCACGTGCTGCGAGCTGCCGCGTATCTGCTCCTTTATGTGGGAGATGGGAACTCGCTCAATAACCTGTATATAACGTCATAATATGTCACACGGAAAATGTTCATCATTTAAAAAAAAACAGATATGTCTAGTTTTACAAGAAATGAAGTACAAAATGCACAAGCCATCTTGAACAAAAAATAAGTCTGTCCTAAACTCTACAGTACCTTTTTTGCTCTCTGTAAACTTTACAGTCACTAACCAATCTGATATACTCATAAAATATTTTAAAAAAACTAAATTACAGTTTATTTATTTGACATTTTATGTCGCAATGATATTAAATAGATGTTAGCGCTTTCATGTAAAGGGTCTGTTAAGCACTTATCCAACCCCCTGATTTTGAAATAAATTGTAAATAAAGAGAATAATTTTTTTCTCCTATGTAAACCCCTACAGGGCTTTTACCAGCGGAGCCATACCCCTGTCGGGCTATATAACCTAAACAGTCCTAAAGCTAGAAACAAACAAACAAAAAAATACCTTTAATTTTTTTCTATTTTGTGGGATGTTCAGATTTTAACAAGTACTTTGAGAAAATAAGCCAACTGTTTCATAAATTAACATACAAAATACAAAGTAAATGATACTCTAAAAGTAAAGAAATACTGCTAACCTGTTGAGTGGCAACTAAAACTTCCTTATTCAAATTACTTCTCTGCTCCGCCCAATACTCCCATGCGTTCTTGTAGCTCAACCAAACAAGGATGGCTTTGTCCACAGCTATGGGCTGGAAAAAGATCAGCGGCCGATAACAGGTAATCAGGATAACCTTAAATCAGTTTGATTTTGAATTAATTAATTAGAAATATGCCTATATTTATGGGATTTTCAACATTTTGTACCTCGATATTTTTTGTTTTCAATGAAGCTTTTTATTAATTTTTTGTTGTGAAAGTTTATAAGGTTTTAAATAAGCCTAATTGGTTTTTTTTTATAATTTTTAAATAAAATCTTTTGCAAGTTGCCTGTCCTATCCAGAGGACAATGCCATGAAGTAATGATTTCAGGTAAAATTGAACCCAATGGTAACTTACCTCTTTGTCAGGTATAGAAGACTCCTCGGTCACAGAATCGTCCTCCAGGGCATTTCTCATGTGGATAGTCGTCTTAATAAATAATAATAATAGAAAAGAGATCAAAAGTGCGTCTGAACTTCTCTGTCATAAGATTCAACAGAGCTATTACTACAATTTTCAAGTAAGGTTTATTTAGGAAGTGACGTTGGAATACGGATTATCCCAGTCCTCAAAGTTTTGTAAACACTTTCTCCCATTTATTGCATTAAATTAAACACTATGGTGACTTAACCTTCATTAGTTGGTTCAAAAAGCAGTGTTCAAACTTTTCTACCAATAACGTTAGTAGGTATACAGATAAGGTTATTTTTTTATTATAATTTGGGGTACATCGATTTTTTGTCTTTGTCTTAATGATTTAAGAAGTTAGAGTGTGGGAAAGGGTGAACTCTAATATATTCATAATTAAACAGTAGTTCATAATCACCTTGAAATAAGCATGCTGTTGGAACTGCGGCTCTGCCTCTGGATAAATAATGTCCTTGATGACCTGACCCAGGCTCAACTTTAAGAAAATCTTCGCATTTGTCGAGATTTTGTTCACTCCTGATTTTGATCCCTGACAGAACAATATTTTATAATTAATTTTAATAATTTAACAAGCATACCTAAGCAATGTACATATTTTCAGTGTATATTTATATTCCCCTAGGAAATGTTTCAAGAGTTTAAAACAAAAGCCCAAATGAGCCATCTAAATTGATGAATAGCATTAAATAAAGCAGGAATTTGAAAACTTGAATATGTTTTATTAGGTCCCGATTAAACAATGTTCAAGTATTAAATCCACCGTTTTTGAAGAGAATAAACCAGGAATGAAGTATAATATCAATAATAAATAAAAAATCTCCTAGTTTTTAGCGAAAAATTCTTCCAATGGCCAAAATTTAAGAACGAATTTAAGCACATTTCTTAGCATCTTCAAAAAAAACCATTGAACTTGCCTGTACATTAGCAATCCTATTTGAAAGTACCAACTCCGAGGTGCCGGTCTCGAACCTGACAGCTGAGTTGGAGGGTGTAGTCGCGGTTATCTTCAACTTTACAGAAACTAAAATAGAGGATGTTGAAAATTTTACCTAGATTAAAATGTACTTGTTTTTTAAAAACATATTCTATAGAAAAATACAAGGGTGGGGGGGGGGGACATTGGGCTATTTAATACACTTGTCCCTAAAGTTTTATAATAAAGTATTCCTATTTTATGTATCATCATTCGGGACGTACATCAATTTTTCGGCCATTGTCTTATTCTTTTACATTCCTGTGAAAAATAACAATTAAAATTTTCTCATGTCCAAAAAACTACTAAATTCTATATTATAATAGTTTTTGTTTAATATAGTGTTGACGTGTATAGGAGTGAGATACAACATACATCCATAGGCATTTAATGAATAAGGAATTCAATATCAGATATTAATAAGACTAAACCTAGCCTAAATAAATTTTTGTAATTATGTGGATAGAAGACAATTTGTGGAGTTTACTTTAGAAAAGGGGATTCAATACAAGAAATTTTTGAGTTGTAGATTCTTTACTTGTAAATAAAAATGTTACCTGTATAAAGTAGTTGTTTAGCTGGTTGTGTTGAGTGGTAAAGCTCAAATTCTTCTCCAAACTCTGTCCATACAGGCACCAACACATCTCCGCCTAATTAAAGTATAAAGTTATCTTCCCTTTTTAGAATCCAGGGATCGGCAACCGCGCGTTGCCACCTCAATAAATTGCGTCGTTTTAAAACCTAAAAACTGTCAAAAACCTGTCCTTAATATTGCAATCAATCTGTTCGGTAAACTTTTTAAGCAACAAAATATGTTTAAAGTTGTGTCTTATGCACGGCTGCTGAGCCCTGCTAAACACAATAGTAACTGGATGTATTGTATAAGTAATAAATCAAATCTCAAAATGGCTCCAACATTTGGACTACAATTTTCAGTAAATTATCGATGGGTCGAATTTTAATTGATTTAGTGTTTGAAATAATAAAGGTAAAAGAGATCAAAATATTTTTGATTTTATTACCTAAACTTTAAAGAATTAACGCATTTTGAACAAAAACAAAGCATTCAATTAAATGCACATCAATAAAAAACATCCTAACAAATTTTCATGAAGAAGTATGAAAGAAATAATAGTATTTTTTATTTACATAATAGAAAGGACCGACAAAAAGTATTCTACTAATACTGCAAAAACCAACCTGACATTTTTTGAACAACTTCGTTGACTTCCTTCATGAATACTTTTTGTACAAAAACCAGATGATTCAACATATCTGTTGTCAGACCATGATCTAATTCACCTTAACAAATAATCTTTTTTAGTCAAGTAGCTGTATGTTTGTATGTCTGTGTATCCAAATAAGATCTTGTAAACGGCTAGACAATATTAAATAAAGCAAAGTACTTTTTCTTAGACATTTTTTGTATGTGATGAAAGGAGAGATCAAGCCCCAGTGATAGCCTAGAGGCGAAGTCATTGATGCTTTAAACCGCAGAAATTGGAATTTATTACGATTAACAAGGTCTATTAAAATTTTGTATTCTCTTATAAGAAAATAAGTTATGGGGGTACATGGTTCGAATCTAATTCAAATACAACTAAATATATGTGCATATTTCAAACAAATAATTCATAAGTGCAATTATCTATCTTTTTTTTTAGCTATGTATATAATATATCCATATTCTTCTATAGCTAACTTTCTATCTATCTGTAACAAAAACCTATCTATCATGATTTTAAGCCATCTGACTATCTTTTTTAAAAATATTTATCTACCTAAAGCTAGATAGCTATCTATCAAAAGCTAAATATCTATCTACCTATCTAAAGCTAGATAGCTATCTATCTGTCTATGCTACCTATCTCAGCATCCGCTTTGAAATAATTTCCCTTGCTGTACATAGACCCATCCGCCCCTTTCCTTGTCTCCTGTCCACAGCCAACAAACTCGTCCTGAATATATTCAGCTACCACATGCACCTAAAAT
>LS055423.1:0-15989 GCA_900241095.1 Acartia tonsa
GCATTTTTTTATAATTCATTGAGAAATAAGGGCTGCAGATGCTTAAAAATACTTTTTTGAGGGTCATGCTGTATACCTAAAGGTGTTTATACTATGATAGTAGTAGTAGTAGACCAATTTATTCCCCATCCACCACCCACCCCATGGAAATTCCTTTTTATAGAATTTGCTGTGTCCGCGTAGCCACTAAATCTTAGTCTAACTTGCCAGCGAACCCAAATTTTGTTTTCCGCCCACATTTTGGCTTTTTCTCTCACGCTACGAACTCTCTCTCATCTCTCGCTCACTCACTCCCTCAATTACTCACTCCCTCTCTATTATCCCTCATTTGATGCTTGTTTCCTCTTTCGTTTCCTGTCTCCCCCCTCTCTCTCTCTCTCTTTCTTTTCTAACTTTCTCTCTTTTTCACTAACTCTTTCTCTCTCTCTCTCTCTTTCTCACATTTCTCTCTGCAAATCCGTCTCTCTTCTTCTCTCATATCTTACTATATTTCTCATTTTTTGTCTCTTTACTTTCTCTATCTATCTCTCTCTCTCTCTCTCTCAAATGTCTACTGAAAGTAAAGAAAATCTCTTGATATAGTTAGTATTATTCTTTCTCTGTAATCAATCTAAACAAGAACTAGAAAAAATTAAACCAATTTTATTTAATTTTTACAACAAATATTGTGATGTATTTTTTGTAAGTTAGTGAATTTTATATAGATTTTTACATAGTGAAATTACTTGGAAGTAACTCATAAAACCAGTGTGTAAATACAAACAAAATGCAAAGTTGTGATTAAAATGCATCCGGCTGCATATTAAATCTTCCTGTTTATATCCTTGCAAAAATTGCACAAAAAACGCGCGAAAAAGTTTGTAAATTGTTTTGCAAATGTGTAGAGTGGTGAGCATCAACTCTGAAAGATGCAACAGTTGGCAGTAAATTGTATATTTTAGTTTAAACACCCCTACCTGGTAATTTTAAATAACTGCAGGTTCATAAAAAATCCTTCAAAACGGAGGGGAAACCATTACCGGCGACTGTGGTTCCTACCACAGTAGAGGAGCGCCCGATCTCGCGCAAGGCCAGCTCCAAATCTAGGGGCTCTAGGGGCGAGTACGTCGCCCCCAAAGTTGACTGGCCCATCCCGCCGTCGCTTGAACCCGTCAGGGTGGATCGTGCACTACCCCCCTCGCTGGACCCTGACTGGAAAAAGTTGCAACAACAACAGAGACAACGGCAGCTGCAACAGCAGCAGTTACAGCAACAGCAACAACAGTTAGGAACCCATGTCCAGGCTTTTCAGACAGATCCCAGTAGCACTAGCGCCGAGGATAAGATGGCGCTCGACAAGGCGCAACACTTGGACCTGTATGCGGCCATGTCGGGTGTGCGGATGGTCTCAAAGCCGCATAAAAAGGCCACAATTATCGGTGCTTTGGCTGCTTCAGGTAGGAAAAACTATTTTAAATTTAAGAAAATTATGATATAACCAATTCCTCAATCAAATAGTAAAAAGAGTTTTAAATTATCTACATATTTAGTGATCTATCAAACGATGTGGTCAAGTTAGTGTAACAATTTTAAAATGTTAAACAAAAAACTTTATATTTTATAAAATATGATGTAGATCTTAGGATTTACAAAGAAAAAAAACTCATGATACATTAATAATCTACTAATAGAAACATCTCTCACTTCCTTAAAAGATGAAAAATAACAGATTTTTTAAAATAGTCAAATGTAAATTGAAATATATAAAACAACTGACGTTCTATATAACATATTATAGAGAAGATGCGCTCAATAAAAAGAAAAGGAAAAAAGGATACAAATTCAGTACAAAGTATCTAATCTTAATTCAAATTTGTAATCCCCTGCCCCTGACAAGAATACAAAGTACGCAAAAATAATCCTTTTATGCAATCATGGATAAAAAGAAGTTGAAGGGCGAGAAATAAATTTTATGATAAAACTGCATAAAATTCCCTGAGGTTTCCCTAATTTTTTATGGAGGGAGGGGAAAATGGGCTGTAAATTACACTGGTACCCAAAGTTTTAAAGTCACATTATTGTATTCGTTGGCTCAAAAGCTTGGGAACTTTAACGTTCAACCAATAATTTTAATCTACAGAAGTGGTAATTCTCTTAAGCTTCATTGATAACGTGCATAAATTCATCGTCAATTGTCTTATCCCTTAAGATCCCTGCTGATTTATTTATTTTGGCAAGAAGTGGTGTGCACATAATTGTTTAAGGGGGTGAAAAAAAGGAAAAGGGCTTATGTAGTGTAAGTAAAATTAAATGAAATTCGTAAAATACTTTGATTTAACATATCAAATAGTAGCTTTCAAACCATTTTCAATGTAACTTTTCTGTTTGTAACACTAAACCTATTTGTTTATCTGCAAAACTAAGAATTTATAATTTAAGGAAGATTCTAAGCATGTAGGATAAACTGGATTGCTTTTCCAGCAAAATCCTTTAATAGTTACTTATCGTGTCGTAATATAAACAACTCTCTGCGTATATAAAAATAAATATACAATTATAAAATTAAAACCAGTTTTGTTAACCCCCAATGCCAAAGGCACGGGCTTTTTAATATTATGATTGTACATTTTTATATTAGTAGAAAACTGAATGTAATGCGATACATGGTTTTTCATTGTGTCTAAAAACCGGTTCTTATCCACCGGGTATTAATCGGTTTTGAAGCAATTCTGGGAAAAAAGGTTAAAATACTATTTTTTTTTGTATCTGATGGTGCAATATTTATGTATAAATAAATAGAGCATAGAAATGTTTTAATAGGTGCAGATAAATATTAATAATATCTGTATAGTAAGCTGTCAGTGATGTGGAGCCGCCGTTTTTAGGGCGTCTTCGCTCCGGCGAAAAACAGGCGGTTTACCGCAAAAAATTCATACATACTTTGACTCTACAATGAGAATTTATTAAATCTAAAGACAGATAACATACAATTGATTTATAAGAACATAAATTGCCTTATTTAGTAAACTTCTAGCTGAAAGACAAAATAATATGATTGGAAGCTGCTCCCATAAAACAAAAATGTTCATCTATCAGCTAGATGTAGAATATATATGTTTGTTTCAAAATGGAATGTTGATGTTATATAAATACATTTAGTGGATGTTTTTAATAGCAAAGCTACTCTACAATTCTTTTCTAATTTTAGTTTGTTTAAAGTCTTTACACTTACACAAATATAAAGAGGTCAGTTTTAGAATAATGGGACTAAACCTATTAAAATTCTTAGATTCACTTAGGAATTAGGTTTCCTTTGTCTTACATATTCCTTTATATCTATTTAAAGACATTTGTACCCTAGCTCCTGGGCTAGCCTAGCAAACATAGGAGTGCAACATTCTAAAAGCGTATTATGTTCTTCAAGTAATTCTGAGATAGATTACAGTCATAAACAGTTGGACAGCGTTCATAGACGAACATTATTCTTGCACAGTCATGGTTTGACATACCTTATTTATTGATCATCTACGCTTATAAAATATTTAAAGATGTAAATATAATTATAATTACTATATGCTTCTCCCTCAGAAGCCTCTAGGGACACATAAAGGTTGGAGGGGGAAAGTCAACCACATCCCCATTTTCAATTTGAGTTTTAAAAAGAAAGTTTTTTGGGGGTGGGGGGGGAGGTTTTATTTTTATTATACCTTTTCCCAAAAATAGTTAAAAACTTTACATGACCATTTTAGAAGCTTTACTGTAAAGGAGAACCGTATCGGTTAAGATGTTAGCGAGATTCTTCGCTACAGACAAAAAAAGCTTACTGCTTTCTATAGTAGAATTGAACAGTTGCAAAATTACTACAACAGAAATTGTAACTAAATATAATGAGCTTGAATACACTTCAGATTTTCTATATCAGCTAATATGTAGTGAAAGCTTCGTAGTTGTTAGACATAACCATTCCTGTTTTCTTTCTAGTTGTCTCTTTCAATTGTCGTTACTACATACCCTACTTATATTTTACAAACATATTGTTTTCATACAATAAATACATTTATTTATATCTAATAGTAGAAACATAGTAACTAACAAGGACAGTCTTTTAAAGTATCTCTGTCTTTATGTCCATTTGGATCATTTTGAAGGCTGCACTGTTCAAATTGAGTTTTAGGGAAACTTTACAATGGTCTAGAGAAGGTTTTAGGTTATTTTAAGGAGGCGTTAAATGGCACTATGGGCTTAATAAAAATGGCTCCTCCCCAAAAAGAATTCAAAATATTTTATGTTTTGTATATTACTAGAAGCTACGCCCCTAGAGGCCTCCAAGAGCACTTAAGGTCAGAGTGGGTAAGTTGAATTAGAACTTTTTCTATTAGAAATTTATCTTGACCGGGTTGTGGTACCCTCCCCCATAATAGTTAAAACCTTACTAGGACTGTGAAAAATAACCATATCGGTGCAGCGGTTAGCAAGATCCTTTGTTAAAGACAGACAAACACAAATTATACATCATGTTGCTTTTATTTAAGAAAAATCAATATTTAAAATATTTTTCTAAGTTTATATAATAATTATTTAACTTTTAATAAACAAGATGATTAGTTATGCATATGCATGTTATAATGCACTACTGAATAGTAAATTATTGAGTAGCTTTACCTGCCATAATGGATATACGCATGCAAACCTAAGAAAATAAACATATCAATGCAATGGATGAATACATGTATGACATACATTTTGGAATAAATATATAACGTTTAGATAATCAATGTCTGATTATAATAATAGTATCCTTGTATAGATATAATCAGTTAACAAGTGATTAATTGCATAAAAGAGCTGTTTTTCTTTACATTTCATCACTATAATAATTAATAGAGGCGTTTTTTATATTTAAGAAAATTATATTGTCAAATTTTCTGTCGCTCATGGGATAAAATTATGTATGACTTAAATAAATAAAACTTTTCGTTGAACGAATTATTGCTGACCATTTGGGGTAATACATCTATTTTGAATAGTATAAGTACATGCTGATTAGTCTGATAAACAAGGACAATTATATCCGAAAGCAGAGCAACAATATTGGACTAACAATAATTAAAATAAGTTTTCAGTAAATTATTGTACATAGTATTATAGGAAAGATTGTATACATATCTAAAGAATCAAGACACGTCAATACTATTTTAGCTTTATTTAGCTCTTAGTTTCTACAATTTAGAAAGCGTATAAACTCTATAATCTTTACTAGAATGTCTGTACGTCTATTTAAAGCCTGTTGATTTTTACTTTTTTTGACAACAATTTTATATGTGATATAATCATCTTACTCATCTAGATTTTTTAATATTGACTCCTATTACAACAAAGTACAATGTTATAAGCGAATCTATAATCAATACCTAAAATGTAAGTATATCTTAAAGAGTATTTTCTATTTATTCAGTTTTAAAACAAATTTACTTACAATTTGTGTATACCAATAAATTTCTCCTTATTCAGTTCTGACACTCTACAATTGTTAATGTTCATTTGTCCAACCATTTTAGAGCTTTGCTTTTATGGATGTTATTATCCTTGTTTTTTGATATTTTGTCTAAAAAAAGCAACAAATTTATCATTTATTCCTACTTACAAATATTAAAAAACATGTTTGTTAACCATGCTATTGTAAAAATGCTACATATGAAATGTGCATAAATCATGCTCTTCAATGTTTAAAAGGAATTTTGACAAACAAAATATTATTTTTTATTCTTGCGGATTTTTATGTGCAAATGTAAACTGCATGTATTAGTAAATATGTTTGTATGTCAATTCCTGAAAATAAAAGGAAGTAAATGAACCTAATTAATTTAGTAAAAGCATATAATTTTCATTACCAAACATGAATATGTTTGCAGGGTTTAGCTACTAAATTTTCATATTTTATGAACTTTTCCAAATACATAAATCCTCATAATAAAGTAAAAGGATCTCTGTGTGTGTGTCTGTCTGTCAGTGTGTACCTAGATATCTCGCTAACCACTGAATCGATATGGTTCTCCTTTACAGGATAGCTTCTCATAGATCCTGGGAAGGATTATATCTATTTTGGAAGAGGATGACACTATTCAATAGAAATGGCCT
This sequence comes from Acartia tonsa, assembly GCA_900241095.1. Taxonomy (NCBI): domain Eukaryota; kingdom Metazoa; phylum Arthropoda; class Copepoda; order Calanoida; family Acartiidae; genus Acartia; species Acartia tonsa. Next base: position 6,118 of record LS055423.1, read on the forward strand.
CTAAAAAACTTGGTAGTCGAAATCATCCCCCGCCCCCTTCCCTCAAGTGCTCCTGGAGGCCTCTCAGAGGCGTAGCTGCTAGTAAAGAAATAAAGTGTTATCTGTTGCCTTCTACACTCATACTTAAAAACATACAAGATTATTCATGTCATAACAAAAAGGTTCAAAAAATATAACTAAAAAGTGGGAGTAAATTTTGTTATGTACGGTCCTTTTTTGATCATATACAGTTAGGAGAGCCCTTCACAGTTAAGATGTTTTCTTAGTTTTTTTTATGAAGATAACTTGACGTGAATGAAAAATTATTTATCCTCAATGCGGTGAGTTCATACAGCTTTTACTAATTTATTTATTATTGATGAGATAAGAAGTTGGAAAGGAAACCATTAAAAAAGAGATGGATAATAGACGTATTTTTATGACGTCATATGACACTATCCAGTGATTCTGGATTTTTGTAACTTGTATTCAAAATAGCCTAAACGCTATTTATACAATGCAAATCCTCCTTGCAAATTTTTCATTGCAGTAGATGTTGAGATTTTACATAAAGACAAACATCATGCTACATGTGTATGCAGAATGCGAACACGTAGAGGTGAGAAATGTATAAATAGAGGTTTTTCATATGATTTAAGATAATGTTAACAGATCAGTAAATTGATTTTGTGTTTATACTAATCGAGAGTATAAAAAAGACACACTAAAGCGGATGGGAGGGTAAATTCTCAATTAGCTAATGTATATTTTGTGATCGTAGATTTAAATATGTTTTGGTTGTTTATACAAAATAGGTATTAGTTTTAAATACAAAAAGAAATAATTTAAATGATGATTTTTTTGTATTATAAACTCTATTTTATTTGGAAATTTTAGCATACAGGGAGGTAGTAAATTATAGCAATAAAATATTTATTCAGTGGCACTTTAAAAGCTAAATTTTATAGTTTTTTTTTCAGTTTTTACCTTGGGCATTACTACATTTAAATCCACAGTATTTGACTTTACCAAAATGTGAATTGTATTATTTTAGAAAAACTGCTTGACATAAAACAAAAATATATTTATTTAGGCACTAAGTCAAAAAGTTAAAAATCAATAAATATAAGATACAAATACAAATTAAATTAAAAATTACTATAACAATAAACAACTTAAATCCTAATCAGTTCTGTCCGGGTAACCAAGAATAGATCAATATGAACATGTCTTCTTCGCCCAAAATAGATTTTTCAAAGGTATTCTCTTAGAATATTGGAATTAAACTAAACATATTACTGTAATATCATTAGCTGAACTAAATAAGATATCAAGCAGCTAAAGATATATTTTGGTAAAAACAGCCATACCGACATTCAAACATCCTACTAACCCACGATCGTGGCTCAACACGTAACGTATCCGCTCGTCGCCGGGGAGGTGATAGGTCCGAATCTCGGGAAGACACCGCGTCATAACTAAGACGTAAAAAATAGTTCCTACTGCTGCTATGTCAAGTGCGCGACATAAATAGTAAGAGTATGGGAAATACCTTAGCGCAACTCACTACCATGCACAGTTAGGACTTCTCAAACAAAGGTCGTGCAATCAAAAGGTTGGTTGTCAGATGGATGTTACTTATATCCTTGGATGATTCTCTGGATTCTGTAGATGAACACATAAAATGGAAAGAGAGTCCCGCCCTTACTGGGTAATGGTAATGGCAATGGTAAACAGCCTACTTCTTTTAATTTATGATTATAAGTAAAGTTGGTGTATGGTAACTGCAGTTAGGCATACTGTGGTATAAACAGGCTGTAAATTTCAATTACTGTCACGGAATAATAAAATAGTAATATTCTACTACAATTTTCAACTATTTTAGTTTAAAATGTGTTAAAGGTAATAAACACAAACAATAAAGCTGGACAGATAAAGATTTAAGTACAAATTAATTTTAAATGACCTGAATTTATTTCCCTATATTATTTATAAGATCATTAGTTGGTATTAACTGTGATTTTTAGTCCCAAAAGACCTTGCAAACCACAATACCAATAAGTTTAGTCACACTTTAAATAGTTCTTAGGAAGGTTATAGCAATTTTTGAGGACAAGTAGGGAAAAATGAAGGGAGAACTAAGCCCAAGAAAAGTGTTATATTCATATCATTTTTTAAAAGTAATATTTGATAGAAACAAATTATTATTACATAAAATCAAATAAAATGTGTATTATATACAAAAAAAATGCACACAAATATAACAAAATAGTTTATATACACTGCACGTTCCCTCAGTCATTTGACTTTAGAATATCCAACCAATTTAGAAACAATGCAATTGAATTACAACATTATGCTATACCACAAACAGAATGAAGGGAAACATTCTTAGATTAAAACAAAAGATACTTGCTATATACGAAGGTAGGTCAACAGTAAAGATTTAAAACACACAATTATTAATGACGTTTTAAATTCAATAACCAGAGTCCTGAGGTGAATTCTTAAAAAAACTTTTGCCCCACTAAAATCAGTTTGCCCCACTAAAATTTTAGTGAGGCAAAATTGTCCCCTCTAAATTTTTAGTTTACCTCAGCTCACTAATTTTAGTAAGGCAAAAGTTTTTTAAGAATTCACCTCTGGATAAAAAATCTGTTTTATCATATACATACAATTTAGTACAATAACTTGAAGATCTTACTAGTGCCTTTATAAAAAAAATCTTTTTTGCATAAGTATCCCGAATGACGTCATATTTTAATAGTCTATTATTATAAAATGATGTCATATTAGAATAGTCTACTATTCTAATATAACGTCATTCGGATACTTCGGCCAAAAGATTTTTAAAATTATAATAAATTTTTTATAGGCACTATCATGAGTTTCTAATAACTTCAACTTGTTTAAAATGAACCAACAGACTTTTTAAAAATTGTTATTGCTACCCTTTCGGGATTATTCCTAAATGTTATATGAATATCCAATTCACTTGTAAGGTTAAAAATCGATAAACCGATTCTAGTCAGGTCTATAGTACAATTTTGATAAAAATAAACTTGGCTTGAAAAAGTAACGAAATGTTTTGATTTCAAATATATATTTTTAAAAGTTTTGTTTCGATCTCTTTATTACAATCAATCATTAAAAAAACAATTTATGCATCTTAATATTATAAATAAAAAGTTATATATGAATCTTAAAAGATTGTAACCTTATCTTGTGTGTTGAGTGCCACTTTTTCCTCCATATAAATAATTCAAACATTTGGAATGACCCAACAGATGTGAAATATTTCCGTCTCAAGCTTGTTTCTAAGATTAGTTCAGATGTTAGTATTACATCACAGTCTTGGATTCTGTAAATAATTAACAATCACTATATAAATATAAGGGATCTTAATGGATAAAACAATGGATAATAGATTGATATACATCCAAGATGTTAACAAACAAAATTACCCCTTTTGTAATATTATTAAAAAGTTTGGAACTACAGCTAGATTTAATCTAGCTTATAAGATGTTATTAAAAGTTTCTGAGCAAACAGAGGAGATATAAATAACTTTATGTATCAGTGTTATTTACAGTCCAATATCCCCTCCCTCCATAATTCTTCAGCACCTAATATTTGCTTTTCCGATTTTTACTTTCTAAAATTAAATATTCAGATTTACATTTCCGTCTAATACAAATTTCTGAATTTACTCTGTCATTTTAAATTACTTCTTTTTAAGATTCCAAAAATTAAGATTTAAGATTTAAAAGGTTTAAATGTTTTGAATAAAAACAACATGAAATTGAAGTTTCATAAATGTAAGAAAACTATTAAATTCAGTATTTCATAAAACATATAAATGTATTATACAGGGTTCCAGAAAAAAAAAGTTTTTGTTTGAGATCTAAATATGGGAAATATATTAATACCTATTATTAGTCTGTACTTATTTTGAATACAATAACTAAAATAGAAAAAAATAGAAAAAATAGAATAGAAATGGATGTAGAATACGTGGATAATATAACAAGGGAAAAAATATCGTCAATTTAAGTGGCTATTTCACCTGTTATTTATTGGTCCGTTTGTTCATACATTCAGAGGGAAGAGGAAGGGTTAAAAAGGGGGGATTCATTTACTTAGCCCGCAAGAAGTATCACTTTATTAGAGTACATGATAATCTGGTGTAAGATCCAAGTAATAATAAATCCATTAATACAAATATATTCTTATGTATCATTTGCGTTTAATCAAAATGAAAATTTGAAAATAAAGCTATAGACCTTAAGTAGAAATACAAATATTTATCATACCACGCAGTATAATCTTGTAATATCTAGCCCTCAAGTATTTACAGGTGTTCTTACTCATCTGCAAAAATGCAAAATATGAAAATTGAAAATTGAAAAAAATTTATATTAAATGAAATTTAAAATAACTGCAAACCCCGTTATTTCAAAAAAAATATTGATGCTGTTTTAGATTTTTTTTATTTGTGTAAAGCTTAAAATAAAATGAAACTTTCTAAATAATCACCCCCCCCCCTTCCCACCCACCTTACACCTCTAAAACATCCCTAACATGTTTAAATTGGGTCTAAAATGTATTATACTTTTGGCACCCCCCCTCCCTGACAATATACCAGAGAGGGAGCGGACATTGGGCTGTTTTTTACACTAGTACCCAAAAGTTTTATACTAAAGTTTTCTTATTGTTGGCTTAACAACCTTGAGGACTTTTATTAACTTTTGATTGGTTTGCTCTTTTAGTTCAGTGTCCAAATGTTTCAACCAATTGTGTATCATCATTGGGGATGTACATCATTTATCGGTCATTGTCTTATCCCTTTAGATCCCTGCAATATACCAAGCAGTTTGAGTTTTTCTAACAGATGCAAAAGTTTTTTTTGCGAATAGATATGACAACCATATTTACAAACGAGCACAAGAAAAATCTAAATGCTGAAGATGTCGGACTTGGACCATTCAATCTTGAAATATTCTCTTGTACTCTCAGGGAGTAAGGGACAGACACATTCAATCTTGAAATATTCTTTTGTACTCTCAGGGAGTAAGGGATAGAAAATATTTGACATAGAATGAATATAGCTTATAAATAACGCGAGATTAGGTATTTATTTTATAACACACATAACAAATACTAATAATAACAGTATTATAATACAGGTATTAAATACTCATATACAAACAACAAAATTAAATACGAATAAAAAAAATTAAGGACAGATAATTCAAATAATAATTATGTACATTATCAAAGGACTGACAATCTCGTGAGAGGTAATATGACATATACATACATATATTTGAATATGTGACATCATTATACCTATAAGTTGTTTACTTCACCTATAACCTGTAGAAAGGTATATTATAGCCTAAAATCATTACATATGATGCCTTTTTATAGCACAACTTGTTTAAAATAAAAAAAAAATGTGATGAAATGCTAATTTACTTTTTCCTTTTCACATTTTTGTGTACACTGTACATAATACATTTATACACTTTACATTTATCGGAGATTTTTCCTACCATTTACATTTTTTCAACATTTTTTCACCAAGGGATCGGCAGTCGCTCGTCAGCTACCAGAAAGCTTCACGGGTAGATAGATAGTTACATAGATTCAAGAGATATAATTATATTTCAGCTAATTAGATATGTATCTCTTTTTTAAAATTAGTTCTAATACAATTTCATCCAAAAATAAATAAAAAAAAACTCCCAGGACCTAAATCTGTTTTTTTCATTCACAAGTTTTTAGAGAACATAACTACAAGCGTACGTTTTTTTTGTATTATCTGTTTTTTCTTCTCCTTTTGATAAAACCATGCTTGTTATAATCCATTTAATGAAAGCTTCTGCGAAATATCTGTTCATTTTTCTTGCGAATTAATCGAATGCAGTTTGCAAAAAGTGTTAAGTTAATTTGCATTACAGATTTCAGATTACAGATTTGCACACACAGACATATGTTCTCTAATGTTGCTTGCTCATAGAATAATAATGAATAGAAGATCCTTTGAAAGCTCTAAATTTATGATTTAAATGTTATTATTTGAAGAAAAAAATGTAATTTAACTTTTAATTAAAATCTATGAAATTATTTTAAGAGGGCTTTAAAAAATCTATGTTGGCAAAGAGGGATTACCCCCTGCCGCCCCTTAATCTACTTTACCTTTCGTTCTGTCTAAGTAACCATAAGAGACATAAAATACAAATAGTTAATATACTTTTGTTCCCAGATATACATACTAAAAGTAAGAATGTAAGCTTCGTATGATGTCAATTTAGGTTTATACTATAAAATGTAAAAAGGTTATCATTCTACAGCAATTTTTCTATGAAATTTGCATATAATATATGTTTCTCATAAATGATTTATTCATTCCATTATTGGTCATATTATCTGTATGTATGTATTGTATATGTATGCACAAACTATGATATAGAAGAACATTACCAATAATCTCTACTCCTGTTATGGTATCAACTTAATTTAAAATGCAGTTAAAGGCAGGTATATGTATAGGAAGAAGTACTTAATGTCTGACCTAATACCGATATAAATATCGTGAAAACTACCCTCTAGAACAATCAGAACCTGAATGTCAAAAGCCAAACTAAATTTAGGATTGGATATCAACAAATTGTTGTCCCGTTAGAAAGGAAAAATTTATATGGATTAAAAGCTATGAAAATTAAACAGCTATTAATTTGATTTAAATTCGTCTGTCCCTTTCTTACACCTTAATAAAAAAACATAATAGCACAACAATGATACAGTATAAACTAATTGAAAAGAAGAACTGCTTCTTAAAATGCTTCCTGAAGCAAAATACATGTACAAGTTGTTATACATACATCAATTTGAATTTTCCTGTCCCCCACTTACATCTTATTCATACACAAGGATAATAATATTCTTAGGATATGTAGCTATTTCAGCAAGTATTCTCTTAAGTAATTATCTACCATACAGGATATTTTTCTGTTTTGTTAAAAATTTGTAAGGTATTTGACATGTCCCATAGACTTATTATTATGCATTGTTAAAACCTTTGAAAAAAAGGCATGCAATCAAAGATTGCATGATTAGTAATACTGAGCTGGATCTTTAAATGTGTAGCCGTTGCCGTAGTTGTAGCCGTAGTCGTCGCCACTGCCAGTGCTGTTAATAAACATGGATTTTTAAATGCTTGAAGTTTTTACGTATTTTTATTTTTTTTCTTCATATTTTTACTGAAAATTTAAAAAGTCGTTGTGCTTTAAAGCCGTGGCCACTCGTAGTCAATTTGATTTAAAGATCGCTATTAGGTTAGTGGCAACGGCTACACATTTAAAGATCCAGCTCTACTAATTTCTTGTTATATTTCTAATCAAAAACTGGTTCTAAAAAGATGGGAAATAACAAACGTAAAACGTAAAAATCATAGGATAAATTCTTTCTGCCTTACACAGCTAACAAAAATCTATTTTATTCCCTATCTTTCTAAAGAACCAAGTATAATAATAATTTTAAGAGTAGCTTTGCTCCTTAGAAAGGAAGTAAGTATTGGTCATGACAAGAATTTTTACTTCGTTTACTTACACATTCAACAAAGTTTTTACAGATAAATACTAAACTAATAAGATAAATTACGTCCCAAGACATTCTTTAATTTTCTGTCTGGCCAACACCGTGTCATCCTTATATAAAAGTGTATGTATGTCTGTACAGAAGGATCTCTGTAACCTCTGAACGGTTATGGTCTTATTTACAGCGTAGCTTCTTATATGGGGGGGGGGCCCGGGGGGGGTTAATAACCATTTTGACGGAAGGTACTGCAATTTAAGGATTTCTTTAAGCACAAATGTTGAAAGTATTTTCTTTTTTATTAGATTGATTATACTTCTCTCTATACTTACTTTGGATTACAACTCTTCTTACAAGTAAAGGGTGTTCCCTAGTATATTAGTTTTTTTTTCTACATTAGAACTGTAGTCTATAAATATACTCTTACACCATTAGATATATTTCTTTAGGAATCACCTTATGGTTAAGAGAGTATAGTGTACAAACATTTTCGCAGTTTTTTATTGGTACATAATTAAAGTGGTAGATGAAAATTGAAGTTTTAGAAACAGCATATTGATCTTAAATAGATTCTGAACCAAAACAGTTGTATATACTAATTCCCTTATATATGAACTAGATGGTACACTCCTGGCCTCTAGTGGCTTCAAAAATAACTAAAAACCATCCCTAGAATTTAATCTGAAATGGGAACGTCCTAAAACCATCTTTGAAGCCATATGAAGTTTACCTAAAAAAGAGAACTCAATCGGTTCAGTACATATTGAGATCTTAATCTTCAGACAAATTACCCTTGATATTTTATATTATTGGTTTCTGAAAGTCAAGATTAACATTATTTCGTATTTTATTTATATTGATTTTTTCCTTTATTTTTTGTTGAAGAAAATATAGGTTTAGAACCTAGTAATATTGTCCAACTTTTTATCTTTGTGACGTAACAAAAATCGAAGGATGAGATGGGAGGTGGGAAAGGAAACCCCTAAAAAAGAGATGGATTTTTGTTACGTCACAAAGATAAAAAGTTAGACACTATTACTAGGTTCATAGGTTTATTTTGTGTATTTATTGAAACTCAAGAAGTGTAGATTTTGCCATGAATGCTCCCCAGAGATAAAGAGGTTACAAATGAGTTGGACTGTATTTTCTGAACCATGGCAATTTGTTAAACAGTTGATAGTTCCTTTTTAAAAATAACATCATACAATACAAATGACCAAGGATAGGCCAGTATACTTTTACGTTTGGTCAATAAAAATATATACTGACCTATTATTGGTTATTTGAATTGTATGACGTAATTTTGTTTATATGTACTATAAGCTGCCTCCAATTTTGTTTATAATGACAACTAAATCCAAACCACTAAAAAGTCATGGATGTGTCAGCTCACAATGAAATGCCTAGGCCTTTCTATCAAGTAAAGTTATCTTATTTTGTAAACATTTTTAAATCTATTATATATGTATATAATTAAATAGAGCAGTATTAAATTAGATAATCTTACGTTTTTATCTATTCTTGCCTATCCTTTTCCTTGTCAAAAAGGGTCTAGTATAAAGTTTTGTCGATGTGGTTTCATTTCTGCGGGTCATTTTTTATACCTAACAAAGATAATGTGTTCCTTAAAATTTCCGTAGGCCAGTGAAGTTCCCTCCCTCTTAAAAAAATAGTGGGGCCAGTTTGTCTGATGTGCCCTGTCCTTACAGAATCCCCCCCCCCTTTATTTTAAACTTTGTTTTAAAATAATAAGCTCAACAAAAGTATTCTAAGACAAAAACGCGCTGTTGTAAAAAAAATTGATAATGTGATGCATTTACATAAGTGGAGGCACACCAGTTTTGTCTGATTTAGGTAGTTATCCTGCCACTCAATTGTGTCGCAAATACATACAGGGAATTATTTAGAATTCAACCAGAGTTTGGGAGTAGTACCCACCTTTCTTATACAGATATGGTTACACTTCATAATTTACCAATGTATACTATGTGTCTTCTCAGTAGCAAAGTTACTTTCAAATGTCGAGAGGTTATTCAGTAGCTGTTATTATTTTTCTAACACACAGCAGAATGAGAACAAAGTTGGAGTTTTAAATGTTTGGAAAACAAATGATGAAATTCATTAAAATTACATCCAAGGAATTTAAAATATTACTTTTTATTCTACTAATAGAAAGAAGTTTTTTGAGATCAAACAAAAAGCTCAAATAATATTTATCGCTTCACAAGACATTAATAAATCCAAAACGTTAACTTTTTAATAAGCTACTAGCGGCTACGCCCCCTAGATGCCTC
>LS055424.1:0-15988 GCA_900241095.1 Acartia tonsa
TCCTTAAAATTTGATGCAGATTTCAAATCTACTCCCTACATTACAATTCCGGAAAACTTATATCTCTTAGTATGCATACCCCGGGTGGTTCATTGAAATATTCCCTAGGTAAGTATACCAACATACTACTGTATGCCCACCCCGTTAGTTCCATTGAAATATTCCCTAGGTAAGTATGCCAACATACCACTGTATGCATACCCAGGGTGGTCCTTTGAAATATTCTCTAGGTAAGTAAGCTAACATACCACTGAATGCATACCCCAGGTGGTGCTTTGAAATATTCTCTAGGTAATATTTGATTATTTTCATTGCATGGTCATAGGATGGTCACTAGGTAAGTATACCAACATACCACTGTATGCATACCCCTGGTTGTCCATTTAAATATTCCCTAGGTAAGTATACAAACATAACACTGTATGCATACCCCGGTAGGTCCTTTGAAATATTCATTAGGTAAGTATGCAAACATACCACTGTATGCACAACCTGGTTGTTCCATTGAAATATTCCATAGGTAAGTATGTCAACATATCACTGTATGCATCATACCCTGGTTGGACCTTTGAAATATTCCCTAGGTAAGTATGCCACCATACCACTGAATGTATACAATGGGTGGTCCATTGAAATATTCCCTAGGTAAGTATGTCAACATACCCCTGTATGTATACCCCGGTTGTTCCATTGAAATATTCCCTAGGTAAGTATGCCAACATACCACTGTATGCATACCCCGGGTGGTCCATTGAAATATTCTCTATGTAAGTGCATACCCCAGTTGGTCCATTGAAATATTCTCAGGTAAGTATACCAACATACTACTGTATGAATACCCCGGGTCGTCCATTGAAATATTCCCTAGGTAAGAACATATCACTGTATGCATAGTTAAGGTGGTCCTTTGAAATATTCTCTAGGTAATATTTGATTATTTTCATTGCGTCAAAAAAAGTGCTGTTAGAAATTCAATATTCATAATTCATATTAATGAAGAAACATACCTATAAACTTTTTTTTAAATTTGCTTCAATTGTTGATTTTCTAGAGGGCCATCAGTTTGCTATCTTTGCCATGAAGCTGACTTCAGACAACAGATACATCATTTCTGTATCAAACAAATTCTTGACTTTTGACGTGGTCACTTCAGATTTGGCCAGACAGGTTTATCCAAAGGTAATTTTTTCAGGTTTTAGCCCATTTTCGATGAGATAAAAATAGAATATAGAATACTTTGATATTGTGAGAGATTCTTGCATATCCTGATAAAATGTTTCTCCCAGCTGGCTAATATAACAATAACTCTCCCCTGCTAAGGACTTTACCCTATCCCCTCCCCTGACCATGGAGTATGTATTGACCAATAACTGAGGACTAAATTAGCAACCAAAATTTCTGTATCCAATAAATTCATAACTTTTGACATGGTCACTTCAGATCTGGCTAGACAGGTTTATCCTAAGGTAAAATTGTTTCTTCTTAATATTGTTAATAGACAAAATATACAGGCATCTACATCCCCAATATAAATTACAAATTTTGTTTGAAGCGTTTAAACACTCAACTAAATGAACCAAACAATCAAAATTATAAGTACCCAAGATTGTTACGCCAATGAATAAAAAAAAGTTATTATAAGACTTTTCCCATTACTGTCATGATATCCATGTTTTCTATATCCTTTGTTAATTTTCTAGGTTGAAGGACTGATGATTGGGCTGGAGTTATCCCCTGATAACAAATTTGCAGCTGCTTATACTAATAACAATCAAACTATTCTTCTTAACACTTTAATTAGGTTAGATATTAGTTTTCCAGTTTGCCTTTGAAATTGATTAATATCCGGAGGGTAAAAACCAGTTCTCATCCTAACTAAAAAATCATGTATCGTATTGTTTACTATGAATATCAAAATGTACAATCATAATATCAAAACCAGTTTTGTCAGCCTCTGCATTTGGCCTCTCAGGGCTAATAAATTGGTTTTTATCTTATAATTCTTATTTCCGCGGAAAGCTGTTTACAATACGATGCAATAAATAACTATTATTATTTAATCTGTATATAACAGTAACAGGATGTCTGTGTGTAGCAAAAGATCTTACTAACCGCTAAAACAACATAGTTATCCTTTTATGTAAGCTTTTCATATTTCTCTCTCCTTCCTATTACATATTTCCCTTCAGATACAAAGTTTCAAGCCAACACTACGCTTCAAAAATATCCATTTTTCACTGTATAGAGGTCATCAATTCGCCTCAAAGTTTAGTGAGTTGCTACTCCTAATCATAATGTTTGATTTTATTTTCAAATTAAAAATGTTCTACCTAACATGTTCTACATATTTTCTACCTTACTAGCTTGGAAGTATTGCTAGAGAAAATCTTCTAAATGTCGTCTTATAAAACTTCCAACACAAAAAATATTATTTTTAGTGAGTTCTTTATTATTGACAATCCACTTGGAGAGGGAGAAACAGTCTTGGGATTGGTTCTTCTTGATACCCATCTGGTTATTTATGGACAGGTAAACACTATCACTATACCCCTAAAGGCCCCTAGGGGCACTTGATAAAGGGGGAATTGACAATCCACTTTGATGGGGAGAAACAGTCCTGGAATTGGTTCTTCTTGATACCCATCTAATTATTTATGGACAGGTAAAAACTATTGCTATGCCCCTAAAAGCCTCTAGGGGCACTTGAAGAAGGGGGGGGGGAATTGACAATTCACTTGGAGAGGGAGAAACAGTCCTGGGATTAGTTCCTCTTGATACACATCTGGTTATTTATGGACAGGTAAAATCTTTATTCAAAAGTAACAGGATGTCTACCTCTGTTTACAATGTCTAAATAATATCTGTAACTGCTTAACCTATACGGTTTTCTTAGTTTACGAAAGATATAGATGTATTATGATACGATACATGATTTCTCAGTCTGGCTTAGAAACGGGTTTAATCTAGTATCTAGATATTAGTTGATTTTAAGCAATTTCTGGAAAAGTATTTAACCATATTTTGTTTTAAGCATACACGGTGTGTGTTTGACTTGAAAGTATAAACCTCTGAATACTCACAAGCTTGATGATGGATATATGATACGATACATGATTTTTCATTATGGCCAAGAACCGGTTCTAATTGATACTTTATATTTAGCGTACATGGTGTGTGTTTGACTTGAAAGTATAAACCTCTGGATACTCACAAGCTTGATGATGGATATATGATATGATACATGATTTTTCATTATGGCCAAGAACCGGTTCTAATTGATGTTTTATATTTAGCATACTTGGTGTGTGTTTGACTTGAAAGGAAAACCTCTGGATACTCACAAACTTGATGTGGAAGGAGAAATTCTCAACCTAAAGTAACCTTTTGGAATTATTTTATTCGTGGATATAGAATACATGGATATTGTGAGAGATTCTTGCATACCCTGATTCAATGTTTCTCCCAGCTGGCTAATATTACAATAGCACTCCTCCCCCCACCCCATCCCTTCACCTGACAAAGAACGTACTGACCAATATCTGAGGACTATATTTTCAAGTTACACAATATCTACATATTCTATATCCATTTAGTTAAGTATCTGTTTTGTGGCCTTTTGACACATATCATGGTGCTTTTTAAAACTTTTGATACATACCAGTCTTGTGTTCATATAGTTTTGATTATTATCATAAACTAGCTTTTTTTAGTAGCAAAGCTACTCTACTATGTTGATATGTCAAGTACTCGGTGTTTAGAATATTTTTATCTGTTCCAGTTTAGCTTTTTACCTTTCTTCTTCACTTTTTTTACTTTTTAAATTATTTTTACAGTACAGCTTCAAAACCGATTAATAAATGAGGTTCTGGGCCATACTAAAAAATAATGTTTTTAATTGTAGACAATTTTTCGCAAATAATAAAATTAAAATTTTAAAATCGATACTAATCTTGTTGGCCTAGGTTAAAAAAAATGGAATTTATCTTCAAATTTTATAAATAACTATTCAGTCTATAATACAATAAGATGAACTAGCGGCTACGCCCCTAGAAGCCTCTAGGGGCACTCAATGTAGGGAGGGGAAAAGTTGAACTCGTCCCAATTTAAATTTGAGTTTCAAAAGAGTAAAAAAAATATTTTTTGGGGGGGGGAGGGGGGTGAAGACACTTTCCCAAAAAAAAAGTTTAAAACCTTCCCAGGACCTATAGAAAGCTTCACTGTAAAGGAGAACAATATCGGTTCAGCGGTTATTGAGATCCTTCGGGACAGACAAAAAACGCTTACTACTTTATAATATAGATAACTTTTCCTTCTTCTTATTCCTTTCTTATTTATTACATATTTTTTATTTTCTGATTACAAATATTCTTTCAAAGTTCTTTTCTTCTCTTATTTATTAATTCATTATTCATCAAGTTTTGTGTTAGGACTTACAAGTCAAAACAATTTCATTTAGCATGTGTTGTAAATTTATAAATAAAAAAGTTTTTGTTTGTATCAAATATTTTTGAACATATAAATTTGCTATTTTTATAAATGAGATAACTTTACATTGTTGTGTCTTTAGTATTTTACAAAAAAAAAATTCCAGAAATAGGGTTAAAATGTTAAATCCTTCAATAATAATTCTACAATTTTACTTACAACTTTTATGGAGTGATCTAGGGATGGGGCAATTGATCAAAAATACCATATTTTGGCTGTTTTGGACTTGAACTAATGCAATTTTTATTATAATGGCTAATTTTAGAATATGTTGGGAATAGCATTATATACCATTAAAAGAATTATTTCTCCTAGCAGACAAAAGTACTAGCAAACAATAGAATTTAAATTGGTTGGTTCATTGTTCCATTCCAGTTGTTTATAGAATAACTGTATGAAATTGATTCTGTAGCCTATATATAAAACAAGAAAAGTAGATACCATCCTATAAAGTCTAAGCTAATATCTAAAAACCTAACAATGTTAAGTTATCTTTGATTTAGAACCTTGGATCTCAGGTGGGTTATCACACATGACCATCAATAACAAGTTGGAATCAGGGTTTGGCAGCCGCTCATCAGCTGCATGATACCCTCATAGGGGAAATCAAACTTTTACAATGGGGCTCATTTTTTCGCGTGTTTTCCATAAAGTTGTTTGTAACCTTATTGTCAAATGCGCTTATTAAGTCAAATTGTTCTCAATAAGAGCATTTGACTAAAAGTCTACTCTAAACTTTACAGAGCTGGATCTTTAAATCGTTTTAAAGGTGGGCTGAATCGGGGCAATTCAAAGGTGAACCGGAGGTGTGTTGATGGTGCGCCACAGCTACTGCTATAAAACATGGATTTTTAAAAGGTTTTCGGGCGGTGTTGCTAGATCGCTGGCGACACTTGATAAAATAGCGATCCTGGCCTGTACAACTTTATTAAATAAAATGCCGTGTCAGTACGGTATTTTATATAAAACAATATATAATTTATTTTAAAAATATCTATAAAAATGTTTTCACGATAGTTTTGCAATAAAATATTAAAGTAATTAAAAAATATTTATTTATTATATAAATCACCCTGGATTGGCGCACCAATGGTACTAGCTGAGTATCATTGGCGGGCTGGTACCGTGCCACTGGCCTCACCGATTTGCCCCATGCCATTTTGATTTAAAGATTGGTATTAATAATCTGATGGTGCGCTGAAATGAATCGCCATGGTTCAGCACAACTATAAATGATTTAAAGATCAAGCTCAGATAATACACAAAAACTGACCACCTTTTAAAAATCAGCTGGAAGTTTAAACATGACCTAAATATGGCAATACGTCTTTTGAAGTCAATTTTCAAAGCATTCAAACAGGTTTAGATTTGAGGCTTAGTCATGGCTGACGTGAGGTTGACGAGCCCTGGTAAAAATAGAATATAAATTGACACACTTAGATAGCTAGTTATACAGTGTTTTTCTTTAATAAAACACAAATATTGAATGATTTAACCACCTTACGATTGACAGAAATGAATAATCAATGTCTGATTTTCCACATTGGTTTGGGGTAATTTGTGTCAGAAAAAAATGTTTAGCAATTTTGCTGTTTTTTCTGATACAAATAAAATTGGATACTATTAATTAAATTCTGACAAAGGTAAGTGGATAAAACAAAGCAATACTTTTGTTCCATTAAAAATATACACACTGTATTTACACATTGTTACTTGTCCTGTTATGCTAAATATTTAATTATTGTTCAGTTTTAAAAAAAAGACATTTGATGAGACATCATTATTACCGCTAACTTGAAATGAGATAATTTCAAATTAATTGTCTCTCAGAATGAACTACAACTGTTTTTCATGATACGGTCTTTTTGAAAACTAAATATATTATGCAAAAAGTGTCATAATGTTAACATTGTTATTTACACCCAATTTAATATCAACTCTGTTAAAAGTACACTCTTTTAATTGAACATTGTCGTAGTAAAGTATAGTAATTTTCAATTATGTTTTAGACGGTAAGCATGTTTAATATGAACAGTTATGTCCATAAGTTTTGCAGCAAAACATTAAGCATCAGAAAATTTACACAAAAGAATTAGGCAGCTGTCTTTAATGTAAGTTTAGAAATGTTAAAAAAAAGCCAAAAACTAGCCAAAAGTTGTCTGGTTGCCAATGTAATTAAATGATTAAACATACCCAATAAATAGAAGAATCTAAATAAGAAAAATCTGACATCTATCTTTAATTGCAGCTGAGAAAACGTAACGTTTATAAACTTAAATGAAGGGATGAACAAACAGACAGAGATTTAAACAAATGGCTGCCTGAATGAAGCTTTGAATTTTGAATACAATCACAAAACATAACTATGCATGTAATAGTAATTAAAATAGAGTTTTGAAAAACTTGTCAGCAAGAAAATGAGTTTATTTGAAAAAGTTAAAATAAGAGAGTGTCCCTTGTAAACATAGTAAAATATTTAGATCAAGTTTGTATACATGGAGATATATCTTTTGGTAACTTTAAAGGTGATTGATTGGTTGGCTGCAAGCAATCATAATTATTATAAGATCATAACCTTGCCAACTTATAAACTGAGATAGCAAAAATCCATGTATGCATAAGGAGCAAACGGCACAAGAAAATGCACATTTAACTTAAACAATCATCAGCCAATTAGCTGTATACAGTAAAGTTACCAAAAAATAAATTGCTTTGTTTTCTACTTGATCCTTTTGAAATTTACTAAAATCATTTATTAAAATAATGTTTAGAATGTTGGACACCCTGGACAGTTATTCCATAACTTCATGGACCGGACAGAAAACAAATCCTAAGTATTAGTTTTTTTTTAGCTGAGCTGCTTTTTATTCAGGTTATGTATGTATGTCTGTACTTTTGTTTGTGAATGCATTATCTATACACATGTCTTGCACTGTAGAGTAGATCCTAGGTGCACTTTCTTTTAAGTAGGGGTGCTTTATAATTAGGTCCTTATGTCTGTACTTCCTTTTGTATGTCCATTCCTCCATACACATATCTTGCACTGTAGAGTTGATTATAGGTACATTTTCAAGATAGAATTTGTGAAAATAAGAAAGATTTTGTGAGTATTAGCTAGATTTTGTTAGAATTAGGAAGAAGTTTTGAGGATAAGCTAGATTTTGTGAGGATTAGCTAGATTTTGTTAGAATTAGTAAGAAATTGTGAGGACAGTATTGATTTCTTTTAAGCAGAGGTGCTTTATAATTAGGTTCTTATGTCTGTACTTCCTTTTGTATGTCCATTCCTCCATACACATATCTTGCACTGTAGAGTTGATTCTAGGTGCATTTTCAAGATAGAATTTGTGAAAATAAGAAAGATTTTGTGAGGATAAGCTAGATTTTGTTAGAATTAGTAAGAATTTGTGAGGAAAAGATAGATTTTGTTAGGAGAAGGAAGATTTTGTGCGGTTAAAGATAATTTATGTCCCTTTCTCAGTAAAGAAAGCAAAAAAACGTTAGTTTTGTCCGTTTTTACTTACTTTCTTTCCTTACTTCAAAGGCACTTTCTGCTCTTTTCAGAATCAACTTTATTTTCTTTATATCATCTGGGATTTTTAGTAGCCTGGGCAGAAATATTAATAAATATTTTTACATTAAGGATTTGTTTACAAACAGTAAAGAATAAGAAAGAAGCAGATTTTCTAATAGCCTGGACCGGAATTGCTGTCAATAAGAAACAAACCAAATGCTTTATTTGTGAGGCAATGTAAGTTTTTAGAATAAAGTTTGAAACGTTATTAAGGAGAGGGGGTATTACCAACCAAAATATTTATATTAGACACTACCCCACACCCTCACACTTTAAAGTTGAATTATTCCCTTCTAGTGAGAAAAAAGGTGGATTATCCTTGTTTCTAAAAAACTTTTCCACCCTGTCATATAATACACAGGTGAAGCTATCCTAGGAAAAAAGAATTACAACCATTTTACCTTGGCCAATGTAGAAGGGGTTTCCTGTAGTTTCCCTGAAAATAAAAAGTTGAGCATAGAAGCCTCTCTTATATTTTGAAAAAAATTGAAATATAGGGGGGGGGGGAGGTTGTTTGTTCACTACTTAAGGTAAGGTTAGGTTATATTGAGTATTAAGTAACCCTTAAAGATTCGAGGTCCACAGGTATAGGCCCTTCAGAGTTAGAGTTCCCACAGGGGTTAGGTAAAGGAAAATAAAATCCTACCTTATTTTCATTTTTTTAAAGTAAGTCGGATTTAGTGCTCTGCAGACACTTTGAGGGAAGCACCAATTTAATAGATTTTTTATTATCATGGCAATAATGGATGTAGAATACATAACATTCTATTGCAACAAAAATGTTATGTTAGCAAATAATTTCTTAAATAAAATTATAAAATTTCAAAAATTGGTCTGACAGTTTTTCCAAAGTCGGGAAGATCTATTGAATGGAAAAGGTTTGAAACCGATAGAACATTTGTTTAAACTAAAACATATTTTTTCTTACGTTTTTTCCCATGCTCGGATATTTTTCCACAATTGGAAAAAAATGAAATTAAATGATCATTTATAGCCAAAAAAATGGTTCTCACACTCATAAAATTTTCCCACGCTTTAAAAATATGAATTAAATAATAATCATATGTATCATTTAAATTACAATGTTTGAATAAAAGAATATTTACTTAAACGAAATATGGCTTTTTTTGCAATGGAATGAATAGTGCTATTAAAGCAATAACCTACATCAACCTACTTTACCGTCCCTTTGCCTCCTACGGGACGAAAAACTGACCAATAAATTAGGACCATTGTAGCAACCTATATTGAAGACAAAACTTCCCATACTATCATAATATCCATTATGATAATTCATCTTAGGAACACATATACAGTAGCAGAATATGATTTGAAAGATGGGGCCTGGAAAAAGAAAAGAGAACTAGCGGTAAGTTAAAGATTAATATCTGCTGGATTAGAACCGGTTTCGAGTCATACTGAAATAATGTATTGTATAGTATTGTAGACAACATACCACGAATATTAAAATGAAAATCATAAAGTTAATACCAGTTTTGGTAGCCCAGTTCTTTGGCCACATGGGGCTAACAAAATTGCTTTCAATAATTTTTCATTTAAATATCCTCAGAAAGCTGTCTATTATACATTGCGATAAATAGCTATTACTAATTGATTTTAGTTTTATTAGCCCCAAATCTAGCGGATATTTATTAGATTCGAAACCTTTGCTGGAAAGAAAATTTTCTAAGAAACTAAGCTGTTAATTTTTCTAAGAATATATCAAAGATTATTTTGCATTGAGTATTTACAATTGCTGCGCTAATTACATTATACCTTGTTTTGTACATAAATGAATGTTTCATTTTTAAAATTTATTTAGGAAAACAAGGAGCCTATATTGATGTTGAATATGTCAAAGGTAAATCTTAATTCTTTTATAACCCAAGGATTTAAAGAGATAAAGGCAATGACTGTTAAATTCATACATACTTTCCCAATGATTATAAAAAATTACCCCTGTATATATATTACAATTAGTGGTTGAAAAGTTTGGAAACTGAACTAACCAAACAATCAAAATTTAATAGAAGCCAATATAGGAAAATGACTTTCGTGTCTAGTTAAATTAACAGTCAAATATCCACTCCCAACCTGTGTTTAAATGCATGTAATGTTTAGAATGAGAACTGGTGCTACGCTACTGTCTTGACGGGATTTAAACTTTGGAATGTGGAATCAGAAGAACATCAGGTATTTGGAACATGGAATCAGATGTTCACCAGGTATAAAACTTTGGGTACCAGTGTAATTTGGGTACCTGTGTAGACAGAATTTAAACTTTGGAACATGGAATCAGATGTATATTAGGTATGAAACTTTGGGTACCGGTGTAATTTGGGTACCTGAGTTGACAGGATTTAAACTTTTGAACGTTGAATCATATGTTCATCAGGTATAAAACTTTGGGTACCATTGTAATTTGGATACCTGTGTTGAAAAGATTTAAACTTTGCAACATGGAAACAGCTAGGTTTATATTTAACAGGCCATAATTGGCCAGCTTGTCAATTTTAGGGAAGCTTTGTATAGACTTGTCAAAAAAAGTGGCTAGACTTCGGGTGTCATCAAAGTTCAACTCAGTGTCTATGTCTTCTAATATCTTTTCCGTGACATTACCAGGGATCTAAAGGGATAAGGCTGATAAATTGATGTACATCCCCAACCCATTTATAGTACAAAAAATTACCCATTTCTAAATTACAATTATTGGTTGAAACTTTTGGACACTCAACTTCATGAACCCTGCACAATACCCTCTATGGATTGCTAACAATTTAAGCTTTCAGTATTAAATAGTCCCAGTGTCTAGGCATCATATTATCAAAATAATACCTAATCAACAGGTCTTCAATTTTCATTTCAGGAGCTATTGCTACCCAATGGAGTTCGCAACATCAGCAAGAAATTTAATGAATCTAACAACCTGATACTCTCATCTGGAGACAGACTGGCAGTGGCTGGAATTAGACAGGTATGAAACTTTGGGTACTAGTATAATTTGAGTACCTGTGTTGACAATTTAATGAATCTGATACTCTCATCTGGTGACAGGCTGGAAGTGGCTGGAATTAGACAGGTATGAAACTTTGGGTACCAGTATAATTTGGGTACCTGTGTTGTCTCCTTATTTAATGAATCCAACAACCTTATACTCTTCTTAAGAGACAGGCTGGCAGTGGCTGGAATTAGACAGGTATGAAACTTTGGGTACTAGTATAATTTGGGTACCTGTGTTGACAATTTAATTAATCCATCAACTTGATACTCTCATCTGGAGACAGGCTGGCAGTTGCTGGAATTAGACAGATATGAAACTTTGAGTACCAGTATAATTTGGGTATCTGTGTTGATTCTTTATATAATACTTATATATAGCTCCTTATATAAAAGAAGCAGTATGTCTGTCTGTGTGTATTGAAGGATATTGTTAACCGATTCTCCTTTACAGTATAGCTTCTCATAGGGCACTGGCATGATTACTTGGATGTTGCACCAGATTTTCAAGTACTCTAATAGAGTGATACTACCAGCTGAATAAAATAAAGATTAACCCCCTCCCCTCCTATTAGATAAACAAACTGACCAAAAAATGATGTCCGAATTAGCAACCTTAATACAAATTTTCCACTGTCAAAATGTCCAATTATTCTATATCCATTATTGTAGGAAGTCAAGAAACAAGAGTGTAGCAACTCTGTAATAGTTATTTATCCTATCGTATTATAGGGAGCTTTCTGCGGATA
Organism: Acartia tonsa; assembly: GCA_900241095.1. NCBI lineage: Eukaryota > Metazoa > Arthropoda > Copepoda > Calanoida > Acartiidae > Acartia > Acartia tonsa. Next base: position 11,805 of record LS055424.1, read on the forward strand.
TTAGATTGAAAAATTATAAAATTTATTCAAGTTTTGTTAACAAAACTGCCATTAATTTTACAATTTTTAGTTTAATATTCATGAAAAATTGTCTGTAATATGATGCTATACATGATTTTTCAGTATGGCTGGAAACCATTTTTAATCCAGCAGATATTAATCGGTTTCAAAACTATACTGAAAATTATTTTCTCCTTGTAATCAGGAACTATTGGTATGGAGCATGAGTTCTGGGGTGCTTGTCAAACGGCTGAACGCGCATTTCCAGCGCATTGTGGAAATTAAAAGTCTGGTTGTTGGATCTGAAAATTCAGTGCTTACTTCCTCCATTGATAGGAGTATAAAGGTACGTAATGAAAAGTAGCGCAGCTACTCTTCAACTTTGATATGAAAGTCTTACTATCCGTAAGCTTAACATGTTAGCAATAAAATTTAATTAACTTTAATTTTTATCAAGAAATAGTCAACAAGTCATATTCAGTGATTTATTGACAAAAGTTAACAGGAATTACTGATTTATCAATAATATAATATAAATATTATTTTATTTTAAATTATTCACAAGCAGTCTTGCCCTACTTACATATGAAGAGATAAAAAGTTCAATGTGTGATGTCATTAAAATACATCTAGAAAGAAGGGATGATCAGTAGAAGTGGGAAAGGAAACCCATAAAAAAAAAGGATAATATTCATACATTTATGACGTCACACATGACACTTTCCATCACTTTGATAAATATCCCAATAGAATTGAGAAAACCCCCAACAAAATATACATTTTCAAAGTATTCATAATGCTCTTATTTTAAGGACATAAGACAATAAATAAGTACATAACAAATTGAAGAATCTTGAACATAAGGAAAAACTTATCTTGAATTTTGTAGAAGCAGAAAATCTATTGTAATCATAGGAGAATCTGACCTATATATTTTAGAAAGAGCATCATATTGATAAAGATGATCTAACTATTGGAAATGTATGCATATGTAGACAGATCCTTATTATTGATTCCCTAAGTATATCTACCCAAGCTGGTAGAGTATATTGTATTATTGTTATAGGTATGGAATCTGAACTATATATTTTAGAAAGAGCATCATATTGATAAAGATGATCCAACTATTGAAAATGTATGCATATGTAGACAGATCCTTATTATTGATTCCCTAAGTATATCTACTCAAGCTAGTATATTACATTATATTATTGTTATATAGGTATGGAATCTCAACTATATATTTGAGAAAGAGCATCATATAGATAAACACGAGCTGACCATTGATTCCCTGAGTATTTCTACACAAGCTGGTATAGCTGTTGTGGTTACAAGAAGTTGTATAGGTAATCTTTTGTATTTCATACTGCCATTTTTTTCTATGAGTGGATAGTGGTGTGCCTCAAGGTAGCATTTTAGAACCAATCTTAATTACATGAGTTTTACTACTCAAGCCTGTATAGCTGTGGTTGTTACAAGAAGTTACATAGGTAATCTTTAGTTTTGCTTACTGCCATTTCTTTTTATAAATGAATAGTGATGTGCATCAAGGTAGCTTTTTAAAACCAATCTTAATTACATGAGTTTTACTACTCAAGCTGGTATAGCTGTGGTTGTTACAAGAAGTTGTATAGGTAATATTTAGTTTTGCTTACTGCCATTTCTTTCTATGAGTGGATAGTGGTGTGCCTCAAGGTAGCATTTTAGGACCAAGCGTAATTCACTTAGTATCTCTAGTAAAGCTGGCATAGCTGTAGTGGTTACAAGAAGTTGTATAGGTAATCTTTTGTATTTCATCTGCCATTTTTTTCTATGAGTGGGTAGTGGTGTCCCTCAAGGTAGCATTTTAGGACCAATCTAGATTACCCAAGCTGGTATAGCTGTCTTAGTTACAATAAGTTGCTTGTGTAATATTTTATTTGTAAAACTTCTGGGGACTTCCCTCAAGGTATATATTTCAAAATTAGGTAGTTTTTTATGCCTAAAGCCTGCAGGAATCCTTATTACCCAATATATCCTATTTTAAAAGTAACTGGATGTCTGTTTTACATCCTTTGTTTCTGTCTGTATCGGTAAGGATCTAGCCAGCCCATGAATCAATATGGCTCCACTTTACAATGTAGCTTCTTATAGTTTTAGGTCGTTCAAATTTTGGGAGAAGATACTTTCAACCCCCTAGAAAATAAACCCCTAGAGGCCTCAAGTCTTATCATATAATTTCATATACCAACGTCCAACTTAAGATTTTAGAATTACAAATTCTAAAAACTTTAATATAATTATTTAAGGTGTATGGGACTTTATGACTGGGAAGCAGAAATTTAAGCTTGCCAATGCTGCGCTGGGTGCTATTGTAACACATGCTCTTGTTAATAGCGATGGAACTTATATTGTCGCTTCAGAGTCAGGTAACTGTAACTCAGTGATCTAAAGAGACTAAGACAATGGCCGATAAATTGATAAACATCCACAATGATAATACACAAAATTACCCCTTCTTTAGATTGTAAATATTCCCTATACCAATGAGCATCCATTAAATATGTTTTGTAGGTAATTTTAATTTGTAAAAGGTTTCATAACTTTTATGTAATAAATATAACATTGATTTATGAACAATCATTCTTGATGGTGTATTCATCATTTTTGCATAACATGTTTCTCCCAGCTGGCTAATATATCATTACACTCCATCTTATACCTTTAACCCATCCCCTTCCCTGACCAACCATGGTGGCATGTATTAACCAATATCTGAATTAGCAACTAATATTCCCCTGTCACAATATCCATGTGTTTAATATATCCATTATCAGGTGATGTGTTGTACTGGGAGTTGGAAACTAAGAAAGTGATTTTCCAGGTATGATCCTTAAATAAAAGTAACTGGATGTCTATCTGTGTTTGTTCCAAAGGATCTTGGTAACTGCTGAACCAATATGTTTATACCTTTGCAATGTAGCTATTTAGGTTTTCATATGTCCTGGAAAGGTTTATAACTACTATTTTTTTGAGGGAATTCAGCAGCATCCTTTCAAAAGATATCTACCCTAGAAAAAATGCTTCGTCTGCTAGAAATTCCTTTTTGTATATTTTGAAGTTGAATCTATCATAATGTCTGATTGTCTATCTAGTATGAAATTATATCATCAAAGTCTTTACATGAGTTACCCCTGTTTATAAGTTTAGATATTTTACATTTTCTAATGTCTAATACATAAAAAATAAACGTCCATTTGAAGAGGTAAAATTCATAATCCTAAAATTTAATTAAACTTTATAAAATTGAATAAATAAAAATCCAATATTTTATTCATTTACGGCTTCCAAACAGATTAATATCTGCTGGATTAGAACAGGTTCTCTACCATACTAAAAAATCTTGTGTTACATTATTTTAAAGAAAATTTTCTATGAATATAAAAATAATATATCTAAACAAAACTGGTAATCCTATATTTTTTTATTATTTTAATATCACCAGGAAGCTGTCTTTAATACGATGCAATAAACAACTATTATCCAATTTTAGGAGAAACAAGAGAATATTCAGCAGATATTTTACTATAAAAATGAAACCAGATGTGTTGTAGTCTCTAAGAAGGGAGAGAGAGGTAAATCCAAAGTTTGTTGTGTTGGTTTTGGCTTTTTGTTCTCATATATAGGAATGAAATACCAACATTGAAAGGTACTTTTTTGCATGATTCCTATTTGAATACTAGCATTTGGTTACTACATAAAACAGATCTATAGTATAGATGTATATACAGACAACTACCTCCCTTCTTATTTCAACCACCCTTTTCGTCTGCTACTAAATTATTTACTGCTACTTGGCTGTGTTAATATAAGCGACACCATTGGTTGATTTTCAATGAAAGGTTGCACAAGGTTGATGCGATGGGGAGATACATTTATTTAATTTTCCCTCTAGTGTTTTACTCTAAGATATGCAGCTTATATCTTATGCATATCTTATAAGATATAAGCTGCATATCTTATGACTTCAAAACCAATAATATATACTTGATTAAAACCGGTTCTCAGCCATACTGAAATATCACGCATAGCAATGTATGAAAGACATTTTTTCATGAATATGAAAATAAAATCATAAGTTTAATGCCAGTTTTGTTAGAAAGAGCCTCCGGCCCCTCGGATCTAACAAAACTGGGTTCAATCTT
>LS055425.1:0-15941 GCA_900241095.1 Acartia tonsa
TATGTTTTGTAGAAATGGATATAGTATATACGTGGATATATTGACAGGGGAAAATTTTTCGTTAATTTAGCTTGCTAATATGAACCTCATTTATTGGTCAGTTCGATAATCTATTAGAATGAGAGGGCATGGGGTAAATGGGGTGAGAGGTATCGTTAGTTTAGCCAGCTGCGAGTATCACTTTAGTAAAGTACAAGACAATCTGGTGCAACATCCGAGTAATAATATATCGATTTTAGTACAGTTCATACTCAATAAATTATGTCTTTGATAGTACCGGAGTTTCTCATTTAATCATTGAAATTCCTCTTGCATAAGGAATACCAGTTTTGTTAGCCTGGGGTTGGGACTCTCGGGCCTAACAATCTGGTTTTTGTCTTATCAGACTTTAATTTTGCTATCCGCGGAAAACGATAAATAACTATTTAAGGATTATTTATCATATGCAGGGTAACTATAACAGGCTAATAAAAATTTAGATAACAACATTTTCTTGTGACTGTGAGTAAGGTAAAATTAAGTTTGTTGTGAGAGCAAAAAATAGCCTAAATCTATCCTTATTTTTAAAATAGATTATCCTTAAACATATAATAAAATAAAGTAAGCTTCCCTTTAACTGATATCTCAATCGCTTCAGTGGTTGCCGAGATCTTTATGGACAAAACAAATAATCCTACTACTTTGTGTATTAGAATACATGAAGGATTTTTAAAAAGAATGATAATTTTATAATTAAAATAGATTTAATAAGTTGCAGTTATTGAAATGTTTTCATTCTTATTTTGATTTGGGCACACCCTCCAAAATTCTGCCTAATTACCAGGAATTAATTGTTATGATGTTAGCTATGACTTTCAAATTTTTGAACATAAAACATATTTGATATATGAATTCAATGGATTTATTATATCTTGGATCTTTCACCAGATTATTATGTAATCTAATAAAGTGAAACTTCGAGCTGGCTACTAAACTATCTCCCAATCTACCTCTTCCTCTCCTCTTAATGGATGAAAAAATGATATTCATGTTAGCAACCTAATTTTTCCCTTTATAATATTAACGTATATTCTTTATCCATTTTTAATTCAGAATAAAAATTTTTTTTCGGTAGCGCATGAATATAAATTATTTCACCCTTTTTTACTTTTCTCCTTTTATCTTTCTTTATCTCACTCTCTTTCTTCCCAGGTATGAGACATGGGCCGATAAATTGATGCACATACCCATGAAGATACACAAAATTATTTGTAGTTTACAATCAGTAGTGAAACCAATAAAGATTCTATAATAAAAGTCTCCAAAATTGTTAGGCCAACTAATAAGAAAACGTTATTTGAAAACTTTGGGGATTAGTATAATAAAAAGCCCATTGTCCCCTCCCCCCCTGCTTTCTTTCTCTTTTCATCATTATTCTTTCGCTATCTTATTCTGTTCTTTTATATTTTTATGGCCTATCCTATAAGACTTAGGACAGTCTATAGTGTAGCTGATTTAAATCATAGAAATTTAGGTTTTAGACTATATTTTGCTTTAGTAAGAACAAGGATGGAAATTGGAAACCTCCCTCATTAGCGAAACATGGACATGAAACAAATTTTTATGTCAAATCAAGTGGGGATGAACAATCCTTCTTTAAAAGTAACAGTATGTCTGTCTGTTTCTACCAAACGATCTAGCTAACCTCTGAACCGATATGGTTTTCCTTCTCATAGGTCCTGGGTTGGTTTATAGATATTTTGAGATTTTGTGGTGGGTTTATTTGAACACTTGCCGTAAAACCTTTCTTTTTAGCATGTACAGTCCAAACAATGAGAAATTTTGGCACGATTTTTACGCCGTGTTAATGGGGAAAATATGGCATACTAAAATCAAAGATATTAGAAAACAAGTATGGCAACATCGTTACAGGAGTCTTTACACAAGGTTTAACATTAATAAGACAATTTTATTAACTAATATTTCCTACTTTCCGTTTGCATAGCCGTCTAAAACATTTTGTGGAAACATGTTTTTTTGTTGCAATTTAGATGGACGAAAAAAAGTGCCCAAACCCATCCACAAAATAATAAACACAATCGGGCCAGTGCAGTGGTTAGCGAGATCTTAATGGATAACCAAACAACCTTAATACTTTATATGACAGCAAACTTATAGCATAGTTTCGCTGCTAAATGTTAATATTTTTTATGGATATTTGATAAAATATTTGCCAAAAAGTTAAAATTGCTACAAATTTATACAGGGGGGTTATATACTTTTTTTGCTGGAGTAAAATGATAAGGGGCAGTATGGTTTTTTCTTTTAACAATGGTTGATTTTGGAGGATTTTCTGGTTAATTGTATCACATACTTTTTAATTAAAATAGAATATGGAATTGAACTGTGATATTAGGAAATTTAATAATTATGAAAACCAGCTTTATTTACAAAAGCATGGTTTAGTTACATAGTAGGTTGTATCTTCAATACAACAAATATGTTATATAGCTAGTTTATAATAGCTTGAAATACTGATATAGCTACATACAATTGTATAACTTTGTATATCATAACTTTGAACTATAAAATTTAAATTTTTGGTAACCTAACATTTTTTTTTAGGTGAAATGCTTAAATTTTTAAAACATTTTTCTGAAAAAGCATGAAAACTGCAAGTATAAGAAATTTATTCACTTATTGGTCTTAAAAGTTTCTTGTGATGGAAGGGATTTCAACATTCCCTTTAGAATTCAATTTTTAAAGGCCTTTAAGTATTTTCACACGTCCCAGGTGAATTGCTGAGCACGCCATTGGTCTTAATATTAACGTAAAAGAATAGAGTTAGCACGAGCTATACATAACTCTACCCATAGGGAGGGGACTTTCAATTTGGTCATTGAATATCAGCTAATATCTTCGTAAATATTAACACAGCTAAGTCTTAATTTAATGACTGAATATTTATTGATGTTTTTATACCTATAAAAAATATTAAAAAATTATTTCACTGTCAGACAAAAACACCCACTGGATAACAAGAAGAGAGATGCTTTTATCAGGGAGGGGGGGGGGGACACTTGCCGTAAAATAAATCTACAATCTTTTCTTCCCCCAATATTATTGGAAGATGACACTCACATATCCAAATTGGGGAGAATATTGATTTATCGTCCATTGTCTTATCCTCCGATTCCTTGGTGTTAAAAAATCCTGTCTTTTATTTGTTTATTGGTCAGTTAACCAGACTGACGTCAGCGAGATATGGACAATTAAATTAAAGTTTAAATAATAAAATTACACTTATTATATTACTAGTTGCTCCGCCCCTACCCTCTAGGGTAGGTTAGGGTATGTAATATAGTAGGCTAAAACCATCCCCAGGATATTTAGAAAGTTTCCAAGAAGAGTACAAGGTATTCAGACCTACAATTTCTTTGATCTTAAGCTTCAGGCAAAAAACCTAACTACTTTTTATTAAAAAATTACATGATTAATATTTCATTCATTTTTGATCTAGTTATTTCCTAGATCTTTCTGGAAAAAAGACATTCTACTATCTTTATTTTTTTGTTTCATATTTTTTCAACCTACAGACAAATTTGAGACCAATTTCATGTTTTGCCAATAAGTGTTTTGGATTTTTAAAAAAGAATCCAAATTAACTTATACTTTATAAATAAACTAGCGGCTTCGCCCCTAGATGCCTCTTTTTCTCTTGGGACTGTGGTAGTATCCTCACCTAAAATAGTTATAAACCTTCCCTGGACCTATGAGCTACACTGTGAAGTAGAACCATATCGGTTTAGCGGTTAGCGAGATCCTTCGGTACAAACAAACTTACAGACATAAAGAGATCCTGTTACTTTTTTATAAAGATAGTTTATTATATGTAATTCTTATCTGTTATTTTAGGTAAGTGATTTGGTATTTCACAAATACAAATAGTCAGCATAATTATCCAAAGCTAGCAAAGACACAATACAGCAGTAGGAGGTGTGAGGATGGGGTAAAGAGGGTGGATAGCGGATCGTTATTTTAGACAACTACAAGTTTCTCTTTATTAGAACACATGATAATCTGGTGTAAGATCCAATTAATTATAAATTTTTTAAAACTATCTTTAACTTTAAGCTTCAGACGGACGTACAGCCCAACGGATAGAATGACAATGTACTAATTTGCATATAATTGATATGGAAATATTATTTGCAGCACTGCTTGTCCTTGTTTTGCATAAGTATGCCTTCCTTTTTCAAGCAGATGACTTTAGCTTTTAAAGAGGGTTTTGTAGTTTATAATTGCATTAAAAAAGGGAGTTTTAGATAAGATTTTCTCAGGGAAATAGGGATGGAGCTATGTTTCTAGTAGATTCGGAAAAGGTTAACATCTGCTGCATTAGAAACGGTTCTCTACAATGCTGAAAATCATGTGGAGCATCGTATTACTGACAATTTTTCACCAATATTAAAATCATATAAATCTAATATCAGTTTTTTGTTAGCCAAGGCCTTCAGCTCTCGGGGCTAATTTTTCTTTTTATTATCCGCGGACAGCAGCGATCAATAACTAAGTCAAATCCTACATTTAAATTTGTGAGGTTAAGTCTTTAAAGTTAGTAAATAATGGATAGACAAGGTTGTAAATATGTTTAATTTTCAATATCCTTTCCTCCCTGGAACTTTATAGTACAGGAAGTTTAAGTGGGGAAAAAACTCCCCTTCGTTTCCCTGTTTTTTTTTTGGCGTTCATGCGAAAACGTGTCTGTAACTCTATGACTAGAATATATTTATTATTACCTGGATCTTACACCAGTTTATCATGTACTCTGATAAAGTGAAAGTTGTAGCTGGCTAAATTTCCGGTTCCTCCTATCTCCTCCTTTACCCCAAATCCTTCCCCCCTACTGGATAAATGAACTGACCAATAAATGACAGGGGAAATAGCAAACTAAAATAACGACAATTTTTCCCCTGTTAAAATATATTCACGCATATTCTATATCCATTATGAAAAGTTTAAATACATGGACTTGTACTAAAGACGGCTGCATATCGAAAATTCGTCCACAACATTTATATATTTTTAGCTGCAGCTGCACATCATTCTATAATCGGCAGCCTGAACTCTGGCGGCTGTAGCTTTCTATACAAATAGAATAAAGTAAAATGCTAACTTTTAAACTTGTAAAAACACTAGATTTTCAAATTAAGGTGAGGAAAGAGGGAGAAATAAATACACATATATGAATTATACAATTTTATTTATTTGGATAAAAATGTTTTATTGGACAGTTTGGTGAGAAGGGGAATTTTTTTGCTCATTTTTGCCTTATGCATAGATTTTATACAAGTCTGTTGAATCAGTCTGTTTGTCAGAAATTCTATCATCGCTTACAAACATGCAAGAAAGAAAAAAAGGAGAAAACAAGTTTTTCCTTGAATTAAATTGAAGTAAATTACACTGTAGGATTTTATTAACATTTTTGTTACCTGATTTAAAACTAGCTGCTGTGCACCTAGAGGCCTCTAGGGGCACCTGAGGGGTATGGGAAGTCGCCCCCCCCCCTATATTCAATTTTAGTTTAAAAAGAAAACGTAAAAATGTCTAGGGGCAATTGGTGTAACCTTCCCCTAAAAGGAACTTTCCCAGGACCCATAAGAGGCTACATTGTAAAGGAGAAACATATATGTTCAGTACAAATTCTTAAGTACAAACAGACAGACAGACAACCTGTAAATTTTATATTAGGACAAATTTGGACTTTTCATTAATTTACTATATATTTCTTGTTGCTCTACTTATGAACAAAGTCATCCTTATATTTATTTTGAAACTGTTTATATTAACCTAATTTTACATTTGCCAATATTGACTAAGTAAATAATACAACAAATAAATAAACAAAAAAGCTCATTTTAACTTAATTCCCAGTATGGCTTCGAATCCGATTAATATCCGGTTCTCAGCCATGATGAAAAATCATATATAGGATCGAATATCAGACAATTTCCCGCGGTTATTAAAAGGAAATTTGTACGAATAATACAAGTTTTATTTGCCTGGGCATTCGGCAACGCAAAGCTGTCTATAATACGATTCGATAAATAACTATATTCGAACATGTTAGTAAAATTGATTTTGTCAGAAATCAAACTATGAGGTTTGGAAATAGATAAGACAATGACTGATAAATTGATTTTCATCCCCATTGCTAATAAATCATATTGTTCCTTGTAGATTAAAATTAGTGGCTGAAACGTAAGGGCAATCAACTTAATAAACCAACCAATCAAAATTCATTAAAAATACTCAAAGTTGTTAAGTCATCGAATAAGTAAGTTAAAAAAGAGGATATTTATTTCCACTGGACCTATTTGATGCTTCAGTTTAAAGGAGAACCATATTGGTTCAGCGGTAAAAGAGACACAGGCAGACATTATTAGACAGGCAGAAAACTTAAAGTCAATTTCTCGTATTTATCGAATCCGGTGGATAGGAACCGGTTCTCATCCATACGAAAAAACTATGTATAGCATCGTATTATATCCAGCTTTCTACGAACATAAAAATGTAAAACCAGTTTTTTAGCCTTCGGCACCTCAGGGCTAAAAAAACTAGTTTTAATCTCATAATTCTACATTCTATATCCGCGGAAAGCCGTTTATAATACGATGCGAGAAATAACTAATAATAATTACTCGGGTGTCATATCTCTCCCCATTTTATGAATGATATAAAAAGTGAACGAGTTTCATTTTTGGTCCGTAACATTTTTCCATAAAACTTATGCTCAAAGATGTGCAATCAAACGTGCTAAAAACAGCAAAACGTCATAAAATTGTAGACGATAAATAAATGTAACTTAGCAATCCTGGAATTGATATATTATTACTTGTATCTTACACCAGATTATCATGTACTCTAATAAAGTGAAACTTGTAGCTGGCTAAAATAACGATTTTCCCCTCTCCCATCATCTCAAACTATATGAACAAACTGGACAATAAATGGCGCGGAAATAGCAACTTAAATAGATGATCAACTTTCCCTTACCATAATATCCATATTAGTAGTATATTCTACATCCATTGATCCTGGCAAAATTAAAAGGGGTAGATGCACGAAGTGCATTTAAACTTGAATTTAGGGAACTGCATATTGTTTTCTGTTTAATAGTTCAAACTACATTTATATGACATATATTTGAAAGAATTTAAATTTTCTAAAGTGTGGCAACACCAATTTCGAGACATTTCCCGCTGTTTAAGTTATAAAGACTTTTTATAAAACAAGGAGGAGTAAATCCATGAAATCTTGACGTCAATTTAACTTGCCAGATTGAAACTCGTTTATTGGTCAGTTCGTCCCTCCAGTAGTATGAGAGGGGATGGAGTAAAGCTTGTTGAGGGTATCGTTAATTTAGAACATATAAAATCTGGTGTAAGATTCAAGTAATTTGCGGTCCTACGACAAACGCAGGAGTCCCAAACGTTGGAATGAACACTTAACCTAACCTAACCTATTTTATACCATCTCATAGGTTTTTTAAATGACTAACCCCTGCGGGGGGCTTATTTGTTCATTCATATCTTAACCTAACCTAATCTGTATAGAAATACTTATTAAGATTAATATTTTAACACTCCCGCGTTTGTCCACTCCGACGTTTGGGACTCCTGCGTTTGTCCTGGAACATATTGATGTACTGTAGAATATTACAAAATAATTGGTTGAAAAGTTGTATTGACCACGTTTATAAAATGATATTAAATTCCATGAAAATTAATTTATTGCAAGAAAGACTGACTTATTAATTTTTAGAAAAGCTTTACAACAAAACTTATATGGAATACGTTCCTTTTAACATTACAGATGGGTATGTACTTCCTATGGTTGTCTTTGTGCAGGGGTAAATAAAACCTTACTCCCCCCTCCCCCCTGCGGGGCCGAGTTGACAAAATATCACGGCTGAAATGAGTTATACGACACTCAGATTGGTACATTGCAGGGAGGGAGGGGACAATGTTCTGTTTATTAGAATAGTCCCCAAAGTTGTATAATTACGTTTTCTTTTTTGTTGGATTAACAACTTAGACGACTTTTTATTGAATTATGATTGGTTGGTTCATTAATATGAGTGTCCAAACGTTTCAACTACTTATTGTAATCTACAGAAGAAGCATTTTAATTGTCATCATTGGGTTTTTATTAGGGTTGGGCCGGATATCCGGTCTGGCCGGTTATCCCGCCGGATACCGGATATCAAAACTATCTGGTTACATGATATCCGGCTGATTTTTGACGCCGGATATACGGTTATCCAGCCGGATATCCGGTAATTTGCCGGATATCGAATGTTGGCCAAATATCCGGCCCAACCCTAGTTATTATATTAATTTATCAGCCATTGTCTTATCCCTTTAGATTCCTGGTTCCATTGTGGTGTTTATGTGATGTAGTCCGTATTTAAATTAATTATTTTAGCTAAGATTTTAAATCAATTTAACAAAACTAAGGACAAATACAATAGTTTTATTTTGAATTCCAACAAAGGAGATGTTTATTTGTCAGAAAAGTCCTAACTTAAAAATTTAAGTTCATTTCAAATAGCAGTCGAGTATAACATATTTCCCCATACAAATCTGTTTCATCCACACAGTGTCATTGCAAAATTTATATAGAGGGTTAGTTAGGATCTTGGACAGAGTAGCTTCGGACAAAGTAGCTTCAGGACAAAGTAGCTTCAGGACAAACTAGCCTCCTAAGGAAAGTAGCCTCCACTGTTAATAAAGGTCATGGCCGCATCGCTCGGCCCCTTGGCCTGCCTAGCCGCGGGCGCTCGGCCCCACTAGCCTATAACCTAATCAAAAAATTGTAAAAACATTATTAAAAATTGTAAAAAAACATTATTAAAAATTGTAAAACAATATTAAAAATTGTAAAAAAAATCAACAACTTTTTGCAAAATCCAAGAAATTCTAAACCACCTATGTATTATCAGTTGATGATATTTTTCTTAAAAAAATGTTCTGAGGCTAACATAGGTTAGGTTAGTTTAGGTTATAGGCTAGAGGGCCGAGCGCCCGCGGCTAGACAGGCCAGGGGGCCGAGCGCTACGGCCATATTGGAGACTACTTTTCTTAGGAAGCTACTTTTCTTAAGTAAATGTCTTGAAGGTACTTTGTCCTGAAGTTACTTTGTCCGTTGCTACTTTGTCCGAAGCTACTTTGTCCAAGATCCTTAGTTATGGTTTATCTCAAAAAGAAACACCTTTCTCAGAAAACACCTATCTCAAAAACTCATAAAATGCCTGTCTTTTAATTTTTTGATTATATGTTATATGTAGATTATGTAATGTGGACACTCAGACATCAATTGAATTTTACTAAAGTTTTGCTAATGTGAATAAATAATTTGTTGTATTGTAAATACACGAAAAATATGAGATTATCATCTTTTGAGCCCCACACTAGTTTTATGATGTTTATAGAACACACCCTAAGAAGGGACTGAGGGGCTAGAAAAATAGCTCAAAACCTTTCCAAGATATGAATCTGAATATCGAATAGCCTAAATTTCACAGAACTTATTTGAAGCTTACTTAAAATAGTGAACCCAATCGGTTTAGTAATGATTTATCTAAAACTTCTGACAAATATTTCTTACTATATATGTACATATGATATGATTTCCATGGACCTTTTGGATAAGCCAATGGGAAATGAAAAAGTTTAAAGATAATCAAAATTATACATTCATTTTTGGTCGAAAAGTTAAGACACTGCTGGCTTTGAACAATCCAAATAAAGTTCTGTAAAAGTACCCAAAGTTTTTAAGCCAACTAGAAAATAAAATAACCAATAATTACCAGCTTACAAAGACATAATTTTGCTCCATTATCGTATCCCTGTATTCATCTGGGCTTATTAAAATTTTGATTTATGAGCACAAAAAAACACTCGCTTTAATTTCAGCAATTGCAGCAAAAAATAATTAGGTTTTAATTTCTTATTAATGTAATACGTTTAAAATTTAATGAATATGCTGTAGATATTTTAAACGTGCAGCTACATATTAATGTATGTATGCCACTTTTCAAATTTTCTTTATCTTTTGCTGATTTTAAAAATTTATAATTATAACTTACAAAAATTGAATAGCTTGATATAAAAAGGATTTAACTGAATTGACAAATTTTTCTTTGTTTTAGGACTTAAAATTATTATAGACCCCAAAGTTTTATACTTAAACATGTTTTCTCATTCGTTGACTTGAAAATTTTGGGTACTTTGATTAAATTTTGATTGGTTGGTTTAAACCAGCAGTGTCCAAACTTTTCAACAAATAACTTTCATCAGTAGATGTTTTTCATCATTGCAAATGTTGTTAGATTTTTATCTATGGATTTTATTGTCCATGTTCAATTGCACATATATACAATAAATGTTTATTTTAAACTGAACATTTTTTCTTCTTTAAAATATTACACAGCTTATGTAAATGTAAATAATATTTAGGGATGCTTATTTAAACCTAATCTCTTCTAATTTGTCTCAGGGATGTTAAGGGATAAGACAATGGACTATTAATTAATGTAATTGTACACCCTCAATGATAATAGTTTGAACAACCTAATCAAGATCTATATTCCAAAAGATTTTAGAAACTTTGGAGGGAGCATTTTAATTTAAGATCCAATGTCCCCTCTTTCTCTGAATTTCTTAACTTTTTCTTATGTAATAGTAACTCCACAAATTTTAAGTAGATTAAAGGATTAAAAATAAATAGATAGATAATACAGGGTGGTTAAAATGGTTTAATTTCTTTAATAGGTATAAAAGTAAAGTATTTTGACTTGTTTTTCTCGCTTAAGAAGTTAAGTTTGCTTTTTTCCTTTATATTTTCAGTTCTTTAAAAGCATAGTTGAGTAAACTACCCAACCCATTTCCGCGTCTTATTTTGAAATAAGTAGGGTGGTGGTTTTTCATGAGAAGTTTTTTCCTTAGATTAGGTTATATTGGTATCCCCGCAGGATTAGCCCCTCCACCGCAGGGATTAGGCACGAAGAAAAAAACTTTGAAGAAAAGTTAAATTTAGTTTTTGTTGTCACCCTGTTATTTAAGAGTTAATAAGAACTTCTTAATTTTTGCGCCAAGGCATTAGGAAACTAATTCAACTGGCTGGAAATAAACGAAGCTGCCAGGAGAGGTAGGGCCGCCGGAGCCAGCCAGGTAGATCCACAGGGCCAGAAATAATGTGTGTCATCCGATATTTAGGATTAAAAATTGGGGTGGGCAAACAAAACAAAAAATATGACTTAAAAGAAAGCAGTATAACTGAATAATGTTTTTAAGAATCAAAGAACACTTTATTGACTTCATAATCATTTTAATCTCTTTCAAACAATGATGGATGAAACCATAATTGA
This sequence comes from Acartia tonsa, assembly GCA_900241095.1. Lineage (NCBI taxonomy): Eukaryota > Metazoa > Arthropoda > Copepoda > Calanoida > Acartiidae > Acartia > Acartia tonsa. Next base: position 11,411 of record LS055425.1, read on the forward strand.
CGGAAAGGACAAAAATATGAAAATTAAATTGATTATTTCGACTTTTTTAAGCAACAGAAAGATTTAAAATTATTGTGCAGTTTTAATAGAGCTCTTTAGAAATATCTTTGATACTTGATACTAACAATACCCACATACACACACATACATACACTCACACACACATACACACACACACACACACATACACAAATACACACACACATTAATATATGGAAACGAAGTAACTCTTTATTCTTTAACCCTACTTTTATATGCTTTAACTATCATTATCTATTCTCTATCTTAATTTAAAAGATATTAAAAATGTTTTAGTATATTTAGTATATAATCGCAGTACACCTTTGACCATTTAAAATATAATTAAAGCTATAAGTACATATTAATATTTAGGACCAACATATCATTAATAAATAAGTCTAGAGTAGCTTTCCTGCTTAAAATATTTTATTATAAACGGAATTGTGAATGAAATAATAAAAAATCACTAAGAATTATGTTTTCAATTGTTCTCTCCTAGTTTATATATAACTATTGTTTCATATAATACCTAGATATAAAGTACAATTCGTTTAATTTTTTTTCTCGTATTCGTATTCTCGGCACCACGGGGCTAAAAAAACTAGTTTTAATCTTATAATTGTACATTCTATTTCCGCGGAAAGCTGTTTATAATACGATACGAGAAATAACTATTCCAGTAAAAATTATGTATCGTATCGTATTACAGACAATTTTCGATGAACAATAAAATAAAAGTCATAAAATCTATTTAAGTTCAGATTCCAAGGCCGAAGCTCCTCGGGGCCAATTAAAGTGGAATTAATCTTATAATTTTCCATTTTAACATCCGCGGAAAAGTATCTAAAATACAATTAAAATGCAGAATAACCATGGCATAATTATATCCTAAAACACTCCCGGGACCACACAAGGCATTTCCTAAAAAAATGAAAATTTAATCGGTCCAATGGTTCATGGATGGACCTTACAGATTAGAAAACCCTTCAAATTTATTTCAAAAGAAAAGTTATCTCGCTTGGTGTATACTTTTATCTTTTATCCAACATATAACGTTATTCTAATAATGACTACATCCTTACATTGATACAATAAAAACAAAAATACTTTTTCAGCCTAGTACCGTCCCTTTTCAAATGACATTTAACGTCTTAACCGAAAATATGGCGATAAAAAATAAAATAATTACAATTCCCTTTAAAGAAAAACAACATTTTTAGTGTTTCATCGCTCCAAGCAATATTCTAAAGCAAGTAGCGTAGCCACTCTTTATGTTTAATAGTTGAATGGTTGCTCTGCAGGGAGGGAGGGAACATTTGTCTGTTAATTAAATTAGTTCCCAAAATTTTATAATAACGTTTTCTTATTAGTTAACTTAACAATTTTGGGGATTTTGAATTAATTTTTATTGGTTGGTTCATTAAGTTGAGTGTCAAAACGTTTCAACCTATAATTTAAATCTACAGAAGGGATAATTTTGTGTATCCTCATTGGGGATGGACAAAAATTTATCGGCCTTTGTCTTATCCCTTTAGATGCCTGGTTGATCTGACAAAAATTGCACATAATGCCTCCTCTTTTAGCTTATTATTTGTATTTTTGACTGCTATTGCCAAAATAATATTTTCCTTAGATTTCTAAGTTTTAGACATTTTTTTGATATTAAAAATCACTCATGGACGTTCGGACATTTTGCTTAATGATAGAGTAGCTGTACTACAAAAATTGGTTGCTTTGTCTCAACAGCAACATTTTTTACGTCTTTGTCTAAACTATATCTGGATGAAAAATAGCCAAAAGCAAGGAGAATCTTTTCTAGGGGAAAATATTTGGGATTGGATACGAAAATCCATTAAATAAAGTTTTTTAAATCGCGGATTTTTAAAAATTTAATTTTCATTGATTTTTTTCATTTTGTAAAATGAATGTTTTGTTCAGTAGTTAAGCTCAGGAAGAAAAGGGCTGTTAATTTAACTAGTCCCCAAAACTTTAAAATAAAGTTTTCTTTTTTGTTGGCTTAACAACTTTGGACTTGAATTTGATTGGTTGGTTCATTAAGTTGAGACTCCAAAGGTTTCAATCACTAATTGTAATATACAAAAGGGGGAAATTTTGTGTACCATCATTGGAGATCCACATCAATTTATCGACCATTGTCTTATCTTTTTAGATTCTTAAGCTAAGCTACCCTATAATTACCGATTGTACATCCGTCAATTTAAAATACAAGTCTAGAGTCATCAATATTTTTCAATATTCTTACTATAAATGTTGCATTTGTTTACAAGAAAAATATTTTTAAAGTTTTTTTTTTGTAACACAATAAAAACTTTTAGTGGCAATAAAGGGATAGTTATAATGAAGATAAACTTAACTTTTACCCAGTATTTTAAGTTTAGATAATCCTATTAAATAAAAACGTAAAAGTTTTTTTTGTCTAAAGCTTAAAATCTCAATAGATACTGAACTGATTGGGTTCTCTATTTTATTTAAGCTTGATATAGGTCCCGTGCTGGTTTTAGGCAATTTCATTTTCAGATTTAATTTTTAGGTTGGTTTTAAGCTATTGTTTTATCCCCTTTTCTGCCCCTTTGAATACAAAGACCCTATATTCTAGATATAAATATAGATTGAGGGAACATTGATTCCTAAGCCAATGACTTATCTTTGTAGCTCTGATAACAGGTGACAAATGTGATCCTATTTTTCTTCTAACAGCTTTTCAAATAATTTCAACAAAATTGTAGGGCAATAAATAATAAAATAGTAACAAGGACGATTACATTTACTAGAAAGTTGTCCGCGGATATCAATATTAAAATTTCTAGGATCTATTTCTTTTAGTGTCTCTTATGGGGCCAAATGATTAATCCAACTAAAAGGGAATTAATTACTTATAATTTTTATGAGCAATTAACACTACTATAGCAGTTTAATGTATTCATTAAGCGTCTCTTTACATTGCAGTAACTTCCTCAGACATGCCATAAAATATAGAGTAGCTACGCTTCTTCAAAAAAGCTAAATAAAGTTTTTAAAAATACTAAAGACAATATTTGTCTGCTTTTGTCATAAAAATATGTAAGATAGACGTCATTTTAAGTATTTCTTTACAAATTTTGTAATATAAAAAAAATATGGACTTGTAAAACACAAGTTGCCTCACCCATAGCCTGTAGGGCCTTTACTTGAAGAGTAAAGGTTTGAAAATTTTAAAAAGATATTTAAGAAATATAAATAAATCTTTAACATTTTCTTCTGTGTCGTGCACAGGGTTTTGCCTTGGGGGTGTAATACAGACAAAAATATAAGAGAAATTTGAATGCCAGGTGGTTATCTAACCCTCTTAATTTAAACAGGGAGAGTTTATACCCCCCGCCCCCCCTCTTGTGTTATTTTGCTGCAATGCAGGATAACTCCTAGTTTGGTACATGAATAAATATATAGATTTTAAGATTGCTAAAACCAGAAAAAAAGGGGCTGGGTCCCAAATCTAAAATTACTTATATTTCGCTCATAAATCTAATCAAGTGTCTAGGGATTGAAACTTGTTTTATGAAAAACAAAACTTAGTACAGTGAAAAATGAAAAAAAAATTTAGAGCAGATTCTTGTTAAGCATATTTTTTGTAGTCATATCAATATCTAGGGTAGGAGTTGGGTGCAGTAAAATAAAAGTAAAAATTATCCCTAAACATAAATTGAATAGAACTATTTCAGAATATATGTGCATCTTCCTTTATTGGATTGTGAAAAACATCAGTTCTGCGGTTGTTAGACATACTACAATTTAATAAAAAGAGTATTTATCTAAAAAAAATATGACTAAAATAAAAACCTTTTCTTTATGAGTTGTGAAAATTTCCCCTGACAAAAAGGAGGTGCCAAAACGACAATTTCTTTGAATCTTGGCCAATCCCTAATTTTCTTGGCTTTTTCGAGCCTTGCATTTCAATTCTGAGAAAGATATTTTCTTCGTAACAACAAAGTCTTTTTGACTTTAATTCAATGATTTATACTTAAACAAGGATGACAACATCCAAAAAAGCGAAGCCCTTAAATTATAGGACAAACTAACATTAACTCTTGTAATGTTGCAGAACTTAAAACGTAGAACATTACTTTGTAAGTGTAAACAAAATTGTAATAACTTTGTTGCAAAATTGCGTTAAAGGGTTTGTTTATTGAGACACCTCGCCAATAACATTTACTTTTTTTGCTTAACACCTTATATGGTAAATGATATCATAGGCTGTTCAAGATCCAATGCCACTTTTCATAATTGAAATGACCGTTATTTTAGAAATTTTTTACATAAAATTATGAAATTGTTATCAGAAATTTTCTGAAATGCCTATGATTAGGTACATGAAGCACAAGCCCTAAAATGGAAAAGTTTTCTTTTACTCAACAAATCAATTCTTAAATGATAGTATCATTCAATATTTTTTTCAAAGGGAAAGATTATAAACTTAAAACACTCTCTTAATAACACTCTTCAGTTCTTTTTC
>LS055426.1:0-15938 GCA_900241095.1 Acartia tonsa
CCCTTCCCTTTTTATATGACGTCACAGGAATCGCACTTTTCAAAAGTGATACAAAATCGGGACAGATTGGGTTGTGTCGACCCTCAGCCACAGCCGCAACCTTGCACATAGCCACAGCCGCATTCAGCACGCAAAGGCAAAGCACTACTTTTAATAAGGGAACATTTTTTATCATAACATAATTCTTTAAAATTTTGTAATTATTTTTAATTATTCCCTTGTTGTCCCAAATATTCGCAGCTTTAGGAATAATTCGTCCTAGTTTTAATGAAAGTAATCATTCCTAAAACCCATAAATTCTTAATTGAAATGACTAGTAAAAACAATTGATTTGGTTGACTTGAACATTAACAATTAAAAATTTGAAACCTTTGTCACCAATGGAAACTTAAAATTATGACAATATCCTTTAATATTAAGTTGTCCTTACAATAATATTTTTTTTTAAAGAAAAATCATTCGATAAGAATGAATAATAAAAATAAAATAAAATAGAAGCAAATTGAAGATGGTGATTTCACTCATACTTACATGTGGATAGGAACCTCCATTTTTTGAGAAAAAATATAAAACGTATTAAAAATATATATTAAGCAATTTAGCTTCTTTAATAGCAATTCTATAATATGTTATAAGTCATTTACAGTTTATTAATTATCATATATATGGTCAAAGTAAATCATTTAAATTATAATAATGCTTAATGATTTTGTTTAGTCACAAATGGACAAACTAATTGCATAAAAAACTGCTTTACTTTTCGTGGTCTTTCTATGTGGTATTAATAATTAATTTAGATTGGTACTTTGCTCACATACACACTCATAAACAATATTCTAGTGTCGTTGCTTAGTTTTAGTTTTAAACAAGTGAAAATACAATAAAAGTTTTTTTTACATAAAACATTCATTCTATTAGGTTTATTCCAGTAGTACATTTTTTTGTCTGTAGCTTCAGATTTCTAAATCTAAACTGACACGATTAAGTTCATATTAGTTTAGCTTAGCATAGGTTAATGAATGGTAATAGCATATTTTTTGTCCTTGCCTTTGTGTACAGAGCTAGATGCAAGGGGCGCAGCCGCTAGTAATTAATTAATTTTATTACATTTTACCTGTCTTCTGAACTTTTTTTCTGTAAACCAAAGGAATGGGCCGTTGTACTATAGATTAATGTACCCTCCAATTATGAAAAACCAAATTACCCAGTAGATTAAAATTACTGGTGGTAGTTTCAAAGCTTTTAAATCAAGATTTAACAATATCCCCAGTTTTAAGCTAACTTATGACAGAACGAGTCTTAATATTTACTGCCCATTATTAATTTTATCTCTGTCTTTATAAAAGTTAAGTTTAAGTTAAGTTAAGCAACAAAATATTGTAAATTAACTCAATGTTCAAAATTATTTTCAGACAATGACTTAATCAGACTAAATCTGATGATCTCCATAAATAATTTATTATGAAGAGAATTATTTTTGTTTTTCTTCCTGGTTTAGTTTTAGCTCAACAATTCTGTCAGGTCAGAGTTTTACTTTTATCCATAAATATCACTTTGTCCCTACTCCTATATTTAGAATGAAATTTTCTCAGCTACTATTAAAAAATGAATCTACTTTAAAATTTGCTTCTCGAAAAAATATTTTATTATAATTAAGAAAAACTAATAAATATATTGGCTGTAGAAATATTGAAATAAGGGTTGAGGGGAATTTTTTTGTTTGTTTGTTTTTACTTTAGGTCAGATTGGGTTTTATGGGGTCAGGTATAGCGCCCAGTGCAGTGTTTAGGCATAGTAAAACTAACCAAACCCCTCCTAATTTTTAATTTCTTTTTAAAAAAATAAGTGGGGAGGGCGTGGTATGAGTACTCAGCCGACACTTTGTGTAGAAGCACTGACAGGACTAACCAATTTTACCTTTTATGGATTTATTGACACAACTCTACACTCACATTTCACATGCCCGGTGCAATTTAGAATAGTCCCAAGAAATTTGTTGTGAAGATTAAAGGAAACTCTGATATAAAAAATATTGACAATTTTTGTATTTTAGTTATTAAAGCCTACGGGTTCTGATCAGGGTACTGATGGATCAGGTTTGAGACCAAAAATTTCAGGAGACCAAATGTAAGTAAATTTCATATGTCGACGAAGCCCAATCTGTACCACTTTCGCACCACTTTTGATTTATGGGACGTAATACAATGGTGGATTCTCCATCTCTTTTTTAGTGGTTTTCTTTCTCCTCTCATCTCCCTCATTTTATGACGTCACTTGGAATCAAAAGTGGTACAGATTGGGCTACGTTTCATATGTCTCATTTTTTGTAGCAGCTACCCTCCCACACATCTTCAGAAATTAAAAAATCCTATGCCTATAAAATTTTTAGAAATTTTAATTCATTTAATAAAAAAGGGAAGGAGTTAAGCGCTTCACAGTCACATCTAGGGAAATCACCGTCGTTATTAAAAATTTAGGGAAAAAAATTCTTAGATTTTAAGAAACTAAATATCTTATTTTTAAACTAACTCTGGTAAATCTTAATTAAAAATAATTTAGAATTGTTGGTGAAAATGTGACGTACAAATGTCCTGGTGTAAAAATGGGGGAGAGGGATGGTAAAACATCCTATATAGGCTCCTGTATACAAGGTAATATTGTACACTGTAAAAATAGATAGAAAGGACAGGATGATGATTAAATCTTCAAAAAGGAGGAAAATGAGGCGTTCCTCTAATGTCATTAGTTAAAGTTTTACTTGAGAATTTTAATAACCATTTTTTTAAGAATACGAAAATAGAAATATAAGAATAGAAGCATATTCTGAACCCTTTTTTCGTCAAATCTAAGAAGGATCATTTCTAGCAGACAAAAGTATTGTTTACTTTCGACTCAAGCTGATGTGGATTCTTAAAAAATGATTGCTACTCGATAGTGAGGCAAAATTAGTTTTGTGAAAAATCATCCAAAAGCACATTAAAAATCTACAAAAATTAAACAAAATCATATGTTAATAACCCTTTTAAGATTTTATTTAATTTTTGTAAATTTTTTTATTCGATTTTGGAGGATTTTTCTCAAAAATAATTTTGCCTCACCAGCTAGTAGCCAGCCTAACTTTTTTTTTTAAGAATCCACCTCTATTTGAAGCTTTCAAATTGAAGACGAAATTTTTTGGCAATTAATTCTGATCCTGCAAAGCTTTCTACTAAGAATATATACTGTTTATAGCTGACTTTTATCTATGTATGAAATGAAAAATAACATGCGTTCGTAACAAAATGTGTACACAATTTCAACCAATGAGATTAAATGTATGTACCGGCGATTCTCCTATTGGCTCAATCAGACATTACCTCTCAGTACCTTTATTTGAATATACTAGGTTTATGTTTATTAATTGGTTTATCGACTAAAAATTTATGCTTCACCATGGTTTTATATGAAAAAACTTTGAAATGTAAAGTATTTTTTTTATGCAATATCATCAAATACTTTGTTGAGTTCAAATGACAAAATAAAATAAAAGCATCAAATGCGGCAAATTGTAAAAGTACATTAATGAAACTGTTAAAAATATTACAAGCTACCAACCCTTTTTCTAAATATACATTTTAAATCAAAATAATATACTTTTGTATCAAAGCTTTTAAACAACAGTTTGAACTCATCAAAACATTTGATGATATTGCACTAAGTGATGCTAACATTTAAAAGCTTTTTCCATATAATACTATGGAGAAACCTTACTTTTTAGTCGATAGATCAAATATTAAACATAAACCTAGTAGGTATATTCACTAAAAAAAATGCTATGGATCAATGCTGGAAGGTGCTTAGAATGACTTGCTCTTGTTCGTGGATAGTACCCTTGAAATAAAAAAAAACAGTTAAACAGAAAATATATTTGAAATAATGTCGTATTCAATTCATAACAAGTTTCTATGAATTTACAAATTCTATCGCGTCAAAAACATATTATTCTATAATTATTATAATTACATAAATATAAAACAGTAGGTAAGTAGTAAGGAATAGCTAACTTTAAATACATTACATATTTTTATCTTTTTCTTGTATTTGGAACATTTTTATAACAAATATTTTAAAGTAGAAAAATCTATGAATAATATTTAAACCTTTAAAATGAAAAAGTGATGATTTAAATATAAATTCCTACTTTTACAAGTTGCATTATTTTTAGAGAAAACTGATACAATGGTATATATTATTATTTTTGCTCATATGTTTAGATTTTAGTCAAATGAAAACATAAAAATTTAAACTTACTTAGGAGAATCATTGTATAAATGTCGTAAAATAGTGGGGGATTTTTGATTGCGAGATTTTTCATGTTAGCCTCCTCCCACCTTTTGGTCTTATTGATGATTAGTTGCCTAAAAAGATTCCATTTCACTAAAATCTGACATATATAATAAACCGGTATAAGACATAATAAAATCACAGCATATCAATGTTATTTAGAGGCCTCGCAACATATATGGCATTCTCAGATTAAAACAAAATATAAAATTCCTTAACATGGCATTGGAAGATTTTTTTTTTACATATTACCAATATGAACTAGATTTATTGTACCCTGATAGTAAGAACTTATTTACATCTTATTACTTTAAAATCTGACCATTTATAGCGTAATTAACATCTGACAATGTTTATTTCAAAGTTATTTTTAAGGTTAAGGTTAGGTTACTTTTCTGAAGGTAATTCTAGTATATGTAGATGTGAATGAATAATAAAAATTTAATTTTAATACATTTTTACAGAAATATTGATGTTTTAATTGTCCTCCTCAAGCCACCCAACTTCACCTGTAACATCTCTTTCTTCCTGAAATAAAAAATATTTGATTATTAAATAATCCTGCATTGGAATAATAAGAATTAGTTAGGAAGGAAGCTGATAAAACAATATTAACTTTATTAAATCTAAACCACAATGTTTAAAAGCAGAAACTAAGAAAATGAGTACGATTATTTATGACCTACTATTCCATCTCTTTTTTTTGTGAGAAGGAGGGACATTGTTACACTAATCCCTACCAAAGTCTATCGTATTTGTTGGCTTAACAAACTTGGGGACTATAATTGAATTTTGATTGGTTGGTTTATTTTTTGCGTGTTCAAACGTTTCAACCACTAATTGTAATCTACAGAAGGGGTAATTTTGTGCATCATTAATGTACATCAATTTACCGGCCATACTTTTATCCTCTTTAGACCCCTGACACAAAATATACACCTGTTTATGAATGATGTTCTGAATATCAGAGGCCTTTTGAACCTGGTCTTCGGTAACATGAGGACATCCCAACCAAAAACACATCTAACAATAATGTAAATTAGATTTTTGACAGATTTTTCTACAAATAATTGAGTGTGCTATTTTTCTATCTTAGATGATTTGATTTTATTAGCAGATGAACTTCCACTTGTAATAGAAAATTAAGTAGATGGGGGAGTCTATCGAAATTTTAGTGTTATAATGCTATTTTGAAGTCTTAGAACATATAACTTTACGGTTAAATAGCATAAGGAACCTACCACCTCTTTTTATAAATATTTAAAATAAAATTACCTTGTTGGTTAATTTACAGGAATTGGGAAGATCTGAAGGTTTCACTTGCTCTAACCTGAAAATAATATACCTATGTTAATTAATCAATTAATAATACAATTTCATATGATAAACTAAAGGATTATTTGATGAAAAGCACAAGAAAATATTTACCATTTAACCATCAAAGGTTTCTGCTTTATTTAAAAAAAAAGAGAACACTGTAAGTTTGACTTCACCATAGCATTTGATACCATTTACCTTTAATTTCTAAGAGCGAAAATTCGATGATTACCTGAGTTCTGAGTTGAACTGCCAGGCAGTTCCAGAGGCTGCTGTGTCTGCCAGATGGAGAGCCATATATCCACTATACTCCCTGCAGTACGCACTATACCTAAACAATAAGAAATGTAGTAAGAAACAATTTAGACCAGATTAGTTTTCATGTACATATGATTTAGCCTCTTGAAATTGAAACACTGAAACACTAAAAATCTTAATACTTTAATCAAAGAACATTTTCAATTAATTTTCTATTTCTTTCAGTCAAAATTATTATAACAGTCTCTGCTGCTAAATCTCTAAAATACAAAGTTTATAAAATGCTGAAGTACATTAATTTTACACCGAAATTAACAAGCACAGATTTATTTGTTTAAGTTTCATTATTTAAAATATAAGGCTTGTTTAATTATCACTAACCTATTCCAGGTATAATAAGGTGAATGTTCATCATCGGTGATCTGAGCGGCCGGTGACAGGTCGGGGTAGTCAATATTTGGCTGGTACACGGTCATGTGACGGACCCCGTGGCGGGCCACCTGCTTGTTGACGCCCAGGGCGCGGGTGGTGCCCAGCACAGTGCAACAGCTGCTCTGGTCAGCAGGGTTGGTACTGCCTAAATTGAATATATTCCGTCAAATTTAATGAGTAATTTAAGGCGATGACGTGAGTAATAAACTTTGATTCTTTATTACACTACAAGCTGACCCGCAATTCTCGTGAAAGTTTACCAATCTAAGATTGACAAAAGGATTCTCACTTCCAGTCCCCCTTTGCATCTGAATCCTAACTTCAGAGCATCAGGGCTACAAATAAACAATGTAAGACTTTGATACTGAGACATTTATCAACAAAATCCTTTGCTTTTATAGATTCTGTATATGCTTACCTATAGCAGGGGTAGAGGAGGTGGTTGAGGCGCCACAGCAACTGGAAACAGCTGACACTGGTACAGCTGCCGCAGCTAAGGGTAAACAGGAAGCTTCTGGAGAATTCTCAACTGAAAGTCAAATATATATTATATAAAATAAAGGGTAAAACTTTAAATAGGACATGTTTGTCTTAACAAATTTTCTATTGGAAAAATTATTGCCAAAACAATAAATCAACTGATTATATTCAATTTCTTTCTTATACAATCCAGTATTATTGATTAGGTAGTTGTTTATATTCTCAATAATTTTTAACCGTAAAATAAATTTGTTACCTTTCTTCAAAGTTTTAGACTTTGTCTTAGCAAACAATTCTGTTCTTGTGACAAGATTCAACAAACTTCCTCCCTGGAATCCATTCTGCAGGCCAAGGTATTTTACTAAAAAATAATTAAACTTTGATTGTACAGTCTTTTTCTTTAAGTTCTTGCTAGGTAAGCAGTTTATGAATTGAACTTCTTTGTGGACAAAAGCATTGCAGTGTTAGATAGTGTCTTCAGGATATTTAGTTTAACCCCATTGCAGGAAGGTAGCCATAAATTACCGGTCTGGCGGTGAGCGAGATATTAGGGACAATCCAGATATAGACAGACGACGTTCTACTTTGTGTTCAAGCTAATTATTCTTTGTAATCATATGTAAAAATGTCATTTTACAGCCATTTATATTAAGCCTGGGGAAAGGGGAAAAACTTGCAAGATTATTGAAAAATGTCTTGAGATTATTCTGTACACTTTTAAAAGGAAAGTATCTTGGAATGCAGGCTTGCAGGGATTAGGGACAGAGTTGGAATATTGAAAAAATCCGCCCAAAAATACAAATTAAGAAAGAAAAAATAAAAAGCTGATTTGGCGGTTTCCCTCAGAGAACTCCAACCCCTATCTTGAAATATATTCAAAATATATTTTTCGTTCGTTTGTTTATTGCTTTAGGTCAGGTTATATTGGATACTGTGTAGCCCCGCAGGGTTAGGGCACAGCAGGGGTTAGGCATAGGAAGGAAAAAAATACCCACCTCCAACTTTCAATTTATTTCAAAATAATGGAGGGAGGAAATTGAGGGAAATCACAAAATCTTATTAAATTAATTTTCAGAATAGTTGTCCCCCTTACAGCTACTAAGGGTACAGAGTGACGCAAGTAAAGAGGAAAAAAGCATCATTTAAGTCAAAATAGACATTTCTAAATTTAAAGGGTTAAATATGAAAGTAAACTGACTTTAAAAACTTGCGATTAAAGAAATGTGGGTATTTAAGAAAAGGATTATTTGTGAGACATATTTTGCCCTGCTAAAAAGCATAAAAAGGCATAAGAGCATAGATGCATGCAAGGAACTGTCTGACTCTTTGAGCTTGGCAATATACATGTATTCAAGGATAAGATTGTCCATAAGTAGCATAGTATTCAAACGAAAACACTAGCATAAATTAAATAAAAACAGTAAAGTACTGTTACATATATGATTTTTAAAAAAAAATATGCTTGTAAATAATGGGGTTATAAAATGCCTAATTATGCAATATAACATAATAAGGAAAATATAACAGTACATTATACATATCAACCTCTATCAGTAGTAAAGGAATTGGACACTGGTCAGACAATATTTTTAGAGTAGCTGCGCTTCTAACAATATTGTATATATTGCTAGTTTCAATGGCAAGGACAAACTAAAAATTATAAAATTGTTTGGTAGAAGGACACACGCCGCTTGTTATGAAACTAAGGGTATGCATGTTTGCACAAGCTATCCTAAGACGTAGTAGACTCAACTATTATCCATTAATGAATCTACATATTTACTATCCTTGGAACAAAGATTTTGTTTTGACTATGCGTACTCGTAGGTTTATTATGAACATGAATTAAATACATAAAAATGTGTTAACATTGAAAAATTCTGTTATCTTCTCGCTATTTTTTCAAAACAAGACCATTTTAAAATCTTATTATTTTTTTCGTAAAATATGCAGGAAAATCTGAATAATCAAATAGTTTTTTTTTACTGGTGGATAAATTAAAGACCTTCGTTCAGGTTCCATATTTCATCTAAAGAAATTCCGGTTTGACTAGCTCAAATTCTATGCAATAGAACCAATTGTTTAATGCGAAATCGGTGGAATTAAAACATATTTAGAATTTGGAAGCTCAATAGGTAACTATTGCCTTAGAATATTTGATTTACCTACTAAATTTAAAGCCCCATATAATTTAACAAAACATTAGTCATTAAAACTTACTTGCTAATCTGCTGATCCTCTTGATGGACTGTACCTCCATATCCAGCTGTTTTCTGTTCAGGTAAACCTCAACATCCTCCAGACGGCCACACAACTCATTACTGATAAACAAAACATAAATACATGGTTTCAAAATAGTTAGAGATAAGTGTTTCTTAATATTTGAAAATATTAAAGATTGTCAGTTTTACTGCCTTAGGATCTAAAAATATTGTATTAATTTTGGACTAATGATTTGTGTACAAACTGCTAATAAAAAAGGGAATTTTAGATAAGTATTATTGTTTCAACAAAAGAAGGTAATATGGTACCTACTCCTAAATTAGGGTTTATTTTAACCTTTTAACAACAAGTTTGCTATCAAAATTGTACTAATAAGACATTAAAATAAGGCAAAGAAAATAAGCAGCCTTCCTTAAACAAAAATTTACCATTACCTATTGATAAGAAGTTTGCTATCAGAGGTACTGTTAATGATTGTATTGATATCTCCATGTGTATCCAGAGCTTTTATCAATACAGACTCCAACTTCTTCGTATCACATGCCTACAAACAAAAACATGAATTTGAGAATCTATAAATTTTTTAACACTCAAAGTTTGTTGAAACCAATCAATGTTTAATTAAAGATACCGTTTTTAATCTAACGAATGAGAGATCGTAGTTATAGAACTTTAGATACAAGAATAAATACAGTTCAATGTCTCCAAACTTATATATATCTATGAAGTTCAGGGGTGTATAATCTGCATGTGATACCCTGAGGGTGGGGGGAGGGGGAAATATATGGGAGGGGGAAAAAGGAAAAAATAAAGAGTAGGTATTGAAAAGTGAAAACATTATTCCATTTTCTCCCCCTTCTTTGCGAAAAAACTAGGAAAGGGGGGGGGGGGGTAAAATATTTTTTAGCAAGGGAAAAAAATTAATCATGTGCGAATATACACCATGCCAATGATGAAGTTTTAGCTTTCTATGAAAGTCCAAGTCAAAAATTTGTGGTAAAATTGTACTTTCGCCACAAAAAAAAACATATATGCAATGAAAATTTTTAGTGATGCCACTTTTGTAAAAAAAAAAAAAGAATATTACATAAAGCATGTATTACATAATTCCACCTCAAGGTTATTATTGCTTACTAGTCATAAGTGCACTGTACTTAGACAGAATACTTAAATAAGGCACAAAACAGACCACTTATCCACTTTATATTGGTGAAATGTCAAAACATTAATACTTGTGCTTTTCCACATTTATATAAAAAAGGAATGTTTTATCCACAGAAAAACTATTTTTTATATTAATAAATAGAAGTTTTTTGGGTTGTTTTATAGGTATAATATTTCAATTACTTATTATTTTAAGAAATGTTTTTCAAACTAAATTTTGAATGGCGGAAAGTTGAACGCACTAGCCGCAATAATTTGAATTTTGCACAAAAAAAACATTCACTTACAGACTAAAATAATTCTAAGAGGCTTCGCTCAAAAAAAAATTCTTACCTCTACAACATTTACGCTAAGTTGTGAAGCTCCATATAACTCACTATTGATAATATTATTTTAATTCAAATATTCATCATTTACTTATTTGTTTTTTGATTAGGTAGGTAGGTTTATAGTTTCTTTATTGCATCTAGGCTACTCTTGATTTTTAAATCTTCATGAGTAACTGTACAAAGAAAAGAATATTATTTTGATATAATAAGATAAGACTACTAATAATTTACCCGACCATACAATATGAATAGGGATCTTAAGGGATAAGACAATAGGCAATTTTCATATCTCGAATTCTGTACATACAAGAAAAGTTTGCTAACTGCTATTTTCTAAAACTCAATAAACCTACAATATTTTTATGCTAACTTATGAAAGAACGGGTTCAAAAAAGACTTTAGGGACCAGTATAATAGTCCTATGCCACTCTTCTCTTATAGGCTGTAGAATTTTCTTGTGAATATTCCCTCGACAATGAGCATCCACTACTTTTGTTCATTCGTCTGTACGTCTTAAATGTTTCTGAGCTTCGCTGCTTATGGATGATGTAATCTTTGTTGTGTTCTTTGTCGTTAAACATAAAATTGTCATAATGTTTTTTTAAAATTAACTTTTAGCTTTCATAAAGATCTCAAGGGTCATGAAAACCTGAAAATCTTGAAATATCCAACAAGTTCTATAAAAAAAATCCACCAAGACAAAATATGAATCAAAGTGCAGTAGTTTTTATGCTTTTAGAGTTCAAAGTCTAATCTTTAAGTTCCAAAGTTCAAGGAAATGCTAAACTATAAAGTCAAATAAATACAATATTAAAAGGATCTTATCTAATTTGCACGGTAAATTCATTTTATTAAATATGATTATAAAATTGTATACTTTAATCAAATGTTTTAGTAATTGTGCTCGTTTTTTCGTTATTATTAGGCACTATTCATAAATAGTCGGATTGGGGGGGAATGCAAAGTCCGTACAATTTTTTAATACATACAGTGCAGCGGGTTGTATTATGATTGTTATTTAAATCAAAATTAGGTATAGGTATTTAGAGAAAAAAAACACATAATCTTTATAGTTCTGTTGTTTTTAAAATTCTACAAAACAATGAAAGGTATGTGTCTGTTAAAGGAAAAAGCATTCGAGAATTTTTGGCAATTTGACAAGATAACTTTTTTACGTAGATAGTCTCCAAATTGTCGCTTTGTTTTTTGTCATTTTGTATGAGAATGCATAGCTGCTCTATCATTTACTTACTTTTACTTTTTTTTTACAAATATTCTTGAAGTAATGTACCACAATTCCGTACTTAAAAAGTATTGTTCTTGATATAAACAAATTAATAAAAATAATTATGCTTGGCTTGTCAAACAGATATGATCAATAATGTAATTTCACATATACATATACATATATTACAATTTTTGCATAAGATATCAAAGTTTATAGTTGTCCTTGTTCTTTTTGTTTACCTACTCTGTTTTTAAAAGTGCTGTGACTGCACATTTTACATAAATACATAATTGAATACGCTTGCACTAAATACATCTTTCCATTCAAAAACACATGACTTAAGTAAGATGTCAAACAAAAAGTCGATTTTTATATTTCTGTGGGTAATTTAAATAATTTCTTGCTTATTGGAAGCCAAGATATTCTTTATTTGGAAACTGAACGTCAGTCACAACATCTGTACGTCAAGTGTTTAGCATTATTCATGAATGATAGAATTGTCTGCTCATTATGAAACTTTGCATGATTTTATTTTGTATGATTTTCAATATTTCTTTAGCAAAGGTATTACATTTTCTTAATACAATACACATAACAAATTAATAGATTGTATATAATAAGCATGCGTAACTATGAAGTTAAAACAAACAAAAAAAATGCCTTCCCTCATATATAATCTGCGCACAATTTTTGCGTTAAATCCAGTAAATCTGTACATATATGAGTGTGCGGAAATCTAGCTCAACGCGTAGAATTTCTTGTCATGACGTCAGAGCCTCTCTCAGGTTATATGAGTTAGGGTGTTTATTCAAATATAAAAAAATGTTCTAAAGGCATTTCTAAAAATCTACTAAGGCTATGAATATTAGGGAATAAACTTAATAAATGCTAAACATTAGCTAAAAGTGATTATTTTCGTCTGTCTGTCCAGTAAGACCGCCAAACGCCTATCAAGGACCTGGAAGGTTTTAAGCTATTTTCGGAGAGTAGGTTAACCTAATTCTCAAAGAAATTGTCAAAAGTCCCAGGAATCACCATAGTCAACAAGGATTTTTTCATTACTCTTCAGTTAATGTTAGATTGAAGTCTTTAAGGTGTTTTTTTGCTATAAAATATAAACATTTTATCATATGCTGTACTATGTGAACAGCTGTTTAAGGATAATAGTACATTCCTTAGAATTAATTCTATATTTGTATATTGAGAACCTGCTCTATTTTCCTTTCAAAGATTAATAACAAGGATGACTAAATATAAAATAAGGACATCTAGTGTATTTTCGATTTATGGGGAAATATACAGAGGGTAAATAGCAAAAACTAACACAGATAAATATAAAAAAGGGACCTATTTAGAGAAGTTTTAAATAAAATAGAATAGAAACTTTTATGAATTTTAATGCATACTTACATTTGTTCGTTTTGTAGGTAATTATTGTCAGGGAGGGAGGGGACATTGGACTGGTAATTATATTAGTCCTCAAAGTTTTGTAATAACGTTTTCTTATTCGTAGGCTTTACAACTTTGGAGACTATCATTGAATTTTTATTGGTTGGTGTCCAAACGTTTCCACCACTAATTGCAATCTACAGTAGAGTTCATTTTGTTTTATCATCATTGGGAATGTACATCAATTTATCAGCTACTGTCTTATCCCTTGAGATCCCTGAATGTTTTTGCTCATACTTCAATATATTTGGTTTTTAAACCTGTCCGTAAAAATCTTGTCATGCTCAATAATAACTGGAATAATTGGATGTGTCAAATGCAATAAAAACTAAAAAATCTGTCAAATATTTTTTCAACTCATAAACGCAGTTGCAATATTCTAGTTTTCTTGACGTAATACTTGTAAGAAATCTAAGTTTTTTTATTCAAATTTTGAAATTACGATTGAATAGAAGTTGAACGTTTGAATGTGTGTATCCGCATGTTAACTAAGATCTCGGAAACCAAGAATTCCATTACATTTAAGTTTTGTGTTTTTAAAAGCGAAGCTTTTCTGTAATTAGGGTCGGTCCGTCAGTCCGAGACAGGTAGCTTTTTTGTTAATTTAGGCATGTTAGAATTGTCCTATCGATTTCAAACTTTGCATTGCGATTCCTGAAGTAGTTAGGTACGATTTAGAAAGCGTAGCAATTCTATAATCATTAAAAGAATGCCCGTACGTTCATTTTAAACATGTTGATTTTTTACTTATTTAACAACAAATTTTTATGTGATCTAATTATCCGATTGTTCTGATTTTAGGTATACTGTTTCCTAGGACAACAAAGTACAATATTAAAAGCAAAGAAACTCTAATCAAGTCCTAAATGTCCATAAACATTAAACATATCCTGTATAAAGAAGATTTTCAACAAATTTACTCACAAGTTTGCTTTGCCTCTTATTCATTTATATTATGATTAGGTCTTCAGTTCTGACACTATACAAGTGTTAATGTCCGTTTTCCCAACCGTTTCAAAGCTTCGCTTTTATGGATGTTGTCACCCTTTTTTTTGTAAAAATTTAAACAGCAAAAACTCGTCTAGACTAAACAAAATTAGTGAAAAAATATTCACGTTCATAGAACATGTGCCTTATCTTGGGGAAAAATAAAGCTTTTAATTCTTCTTGTGTGTTCATGATTTTTTTAAAATTATGTACATTATTGTCTTACTCTTAAGGTACCTTTATGTTAGCTTTTAAAATTTTTGTGTAATTTAATACTTAAGTATTAACATAATTAGGTATAGGTAGCTTTAATTGCATATTTTTAGTATCAATGATTTTATACATTAAGTTTTTATGGCCTTTATCAAAATTATAAGACTGTTGCTAATTCAATTATCAAGGTTCGATAAACCACATGTTATTAAATGCTTCCTTCAAAAAGATAGAAGTCTAAATAAATAACTACTGAATGTGAAATAAACGCTCTACTATAAAGATTTTATGTTTAAGTTTCAATTGAACATCTCATATTCCGTTTCTAGGAAGCTATATATAAATTTCTAGATTTATAGGAAGTTTTTAACTATATTAGATATGTAATGCTTCGATACAGTAATCGATTTCCCTTTTTAAAATTTAATATTATAAATAAATAAGCTTCTATATAAATAAAACGCTGTTTACCACAAATTTAAATTTTGAATTAAAGTAATGCCTGAGTCGTTTATGTTCTGAGTGGCAGAGTACTGGATCAGGACAGGCAAGGATAACTCTGGAACCACGTTTTAATAGTGCCTCCAGTACGGATCTGAAATAAATAGATTCATTATTCATTTTTAAATAGTCTAGATAATTGATAATAGAATAAACGTAGATATTATGATGATTTTTTTTGGCAATTTAAGTTGCTAACATGGAACTCATTTATTGGTCAGTTAATTCATCCACTGAAAGGGGAGGGGATGGGGTAAAGAGGGAAGATGGGGTAAGGGAGTATCGTTCTTTTAGCCAGTTGCGAGTTTCACTTTATTAGAGAACATGAAAATCTGGTGTAATATCAAAGTTTGTAACAATATATCCATTAATAGACTATAGTAATAAAATCAAAGGGGGCTATCCAGTTCCACGAACGAGAGCAAGTGATTCTAAGCACCTTCCAGCAGTTATTCTAACTGTTTTCTTTGTGAATATACTTGGGTAGGTAATGTTTGATATTGTTATATCAATTTAAAAATTTAAATTTTACCATGGTTTTATATGAAAATAACTTTGAATTATTAGGCATTTTTGGACGGAATGTCATAAAATGTTTTGTTGAGTTCAAACTGATGTAACAAAAAAGTTAACCTTTTCCATGAAAAATGTTATTTTAGAAAAAGGGATGGTGACTTGTAATAGTGTACTTTTTTAATCTACAGCATTTGATTATGTTTAGGCGTGTTATTCTATTTTTATTTTTGAACTCAATAGGTAAAACATTTGATAATAATTCGTCAAAAAATGCTTAACATTTCAAAGTTTTGTTAATAGAAAACCATGGTGAAACTTAATTTTTTAAATTGATTGGACAATATTAAACATAACCCTATTATATTCACCAAAAAAAAAACATTTAGAGTCACTGCTGGAAGGTGCTTAGAATCACTGCTGGAAGGTGCTTAGAATCACTTGCTGTCGTTCGTGGATAATCCCCTTTCGTTCTATTTTATTTTTCATAGGTATTTCTTTTTATTCAAAGGTACAAATGA